>JANHQD010001624.1:0-14258 GCA_024721195.1 Marasmius sp. AFHP31 | reverse complement strand
AACTTATTGAACTTATTTGGTATCCAACTACGCCGATTGGCAAGGCTAGTTGAACCTCCGAGGCGTTTGAGCTAAGGAGTTCGTTCCATTGACCGATTGGCAAGGTCTTTGGTTTGGGTAGACCACTTGGGGTCATTATTGTTACTTGGGTATTTGAACTTTGGGTATTCTGAACGCTTAGGGGTTCTTCTGCAGTTGCTTTGAGGCTCAGAACGAACTTACGCAGCACACACACACACATCGCTCTTCACATTTACGAGCTATATTCCCTCCTACCAACCTACACACACACCTATACACACTCCCTCCGAGCTTTAGACAAGTGCGGAGCTTCGCTTAGTTCGTAGAAGAACTTCTTGTATCGATTTCATCAGCTTTGGTGCAGTCTGACTAAGAGCGGAACCTTTGATCAACGCCGATCCACGTTTCCCGCGCCTTTCAGCTACATTCAGTGTTGGGGAGATTTGGCTATATTAGTTAGGTTTTATTTACACCGGCGTGTGGCGCATCTATACCGGTCAGGGTTGCTTGCATGCAATAGACTCTTGATAAGGTACAACGCTGTGAGGTCGACAATGCAGACTTCAGGAAAAGTTGAACTTGAATTTGAACATGAAAGTTGGAAGAGAGTAACGTCGGCCCGGATCCTGAATTTTCGAATGAAATCCACAAGGCGCCCACCGATGACGGGCTTCTCGCTCAAGCCACGACCATCGCGACAACAGTGTTCGACACCTCCTTACGCATCTCTAGAAAAACGCCTCGGAGGATAAATCTGAGCTTCTCTAAGATATTATGGGGCCCGTTTTACCCGGAGGGCGGAGCATGAATTCCTCAAAGTGCGTATGCCTACCTCAGCTCGACTGACGGTCTCGATAATATATCATCATCATCCCACAGCTGTAGTGCTTGATACTCTCGAAAACCCTTACACGTCCTTTACAGGTGGCTCGAAAAGCGAATGTTGAAGAGCAGAATATCAGCACCAGAGACAGCTGTAGCCAGGCCAAGTGAGGGAGGGGCGGAGCGAGATACAGCAAGCGCCAAATAACCACCTTCGACTTCTCTTTACTCTCGAATCTCCAGTCATCTCTGCCACTCTCTTTCTCCGCTCCAAACGCATGTACAAGGGTTGTCCACGGCCCCATCTAGATTCCACAGTATCAATGCTCCGATGAGCACCTTGTGGCTCGAGGTCATTCTATATCAAAGTTCACCCAACTGAAGCCCTCGTATACCTCTCGTTCTAAGCTCACTGCAACAACGCCAGCCAAACGGCCTGCCGTTTTCACCTCTGGATTAGTCACAACGCTCTTCGCCTAGTATCATGACTGAATTCAGACCTAATCACCCTCAGCTCCGAGAAAGAGATCCCCGAAGCCTCTTCGTGAGCGATCCGGACTGACCATGCCCACTAAGATCTCGTTCAGGTTCTTCACAGATACTGGAGCCGTAGCCGCCGTTTTGTCCTTGTTGTGTCGGCGAGGGCTTCTATCTTGCTCTTCACCATAATTGCAGCCTCCGATGATCTTCGAGGTACGTCCCCCTCGGTCATATATGAAACGGTGGTTACCCTAGGACTCATCTTATAGACATCTACATTCAATGACAGGCATAACGCAGGCGTGTTCGACCTGTACGCAGAGTTTGGACTGCTCCAGCTGCGGTGCATTCACAGTGAAAGTAGGAAAAGTCAAGTCGATCCTCACCTCCGGCTGCGTGCTAGCAGTCTCAGCAGGGACCTTCTTCTGGGGAACTGTCCCTGTCTCACCTTCTGAAGAATCTCCTTCGCCACCTCCGAGGAACTCTCGAAAGTCAGATCAGCTCCGAAATCTTGATATCCGAGCACGATGGGTTGTGGACGACTCTGAGATCGCGGCTCAGGGTGCGCTTGGGCAGGGGGCGAGTCGTTGGCCTTCGGACTCAGGACAGGTCATGAAGATGAACCAGTAACCGCACAAAACTTAGCCGGCGTAAGGCTACTCGCACAGTCGGTGCACCAGAGCTGAACTCGGGCTTGAGGGCCACCGTATGTGCTTCTCGTGAGCGCTCCATCTGTCGGTGCCCTAGGTTTCGAGTTACACTCATGGCGATGTGTGAAGGATCCACGTTTCCTGTGGATTGGAGCCTCAAGGGCCGTTAAGAGGAAGGCATGATTGGGGTTTGGTCGCTCAAAAGATTTCCGACTGAAGGTACGAGCACGTAGCATGAAGCTCATCATCGGGTTAGTCGTCACTTACCAGACCAGAAGAATACCATTCATGAACCCGTAGCTGATATTGGTTGCCATACGAATGCTCAGTACTTACTAGTGCCCCGAATCCATTCAATGGTGCTGCCTGCATAACAGTGGTCCAAACGGCAACTCGTCGTTACTCGGAATTTCGCCGCAACGCTCTTGGGCCGATGTTTCACACCGCCGGTCAGTGCCCATCCCATCCTTGGCTCGGAGAGCAACAAAAAACACAACACCTCTCAAGTGTTCACGTACCTTATTGACCTCGTAACTCCTGGTCCTCGTTGTTACAGGGCTCTATCAGCGGCAGAGGAGGAATGAGGGAGAATACACGATCCAACTCGTTTGGGGATCTCCCCGACCCACGCTCATCAATGGGGATGTCGAAAATGGTGAATTCTAGGGTACGACGTGGTGAGGGAACAGCGGAGGTGTATTTGGTCATTGGCTCAGAGATCCAGCACGTCTGCCCATGCTTACTCCCTCATGAGAGCCAGTATGTTCACACACGTTTTTCCTCCCTTCCTTCACTAACTCGCCGTGCACAGACAACCATCTCACAACCGAACGTATCGATCCAATCATCTATCCCGGTCAAGTAGCCAGCCACGTTTACACCGGTGCGTCTCAAGATATAGACGATGTGGACATCATAGCCAAGGTGTCCGCGAATATCCTCAGTCTCGTCACGTTCGAATGGATAACGTCTCTTCTACGACTTGAATATCGAACACCGTTGGAAGCACCTGATTTGTACAAGCTCCAGGACGATCAGTCTGCAGCGATTATCGGGAACCGGATCCTGGAGACTTGGGAACGACGACAAAAGGAGGCGGATGGTGTCCTAAAGCGCTAGACGCTAAGACTGCAGAGGCGACGGCGGCAGAAGTCGACTAACAGAGACGACGACGGAGAGGACAGAGACGGTGAGCAAAGAGCAAGAACAGGTGGATGACTGGTCCCAACGACAAGTCAGATACATTGCAGATAGAGGAAGACAGAAATAACTACTCACCTGGTCCCAACGACAAGAGGTCAAGATGAGGGACCAGGTGTAAACTACCTAGCTTATATATCCAGTCAGAGGTCTGAGATATGAGTCGTGAACGAATAGGAAAGACAATAAGAAAACAATAAGGAAACAATAGTAGTCAAGTATAAGACAATAGCGAGTCCGGAATGAGTAACTAGGAGATGAGAGAAAACAAATAAGAACAATAGAATGAATGGGTCGTGAAGAAGGAGTAAAAGACAATAGTGTGAGAAGGAAATATGTGGGAAGGGGAAACGGGCGTCTGGTAGGCGTCAAAGAAACAAGTAAGCGCTGAAAGGGGAATAGGCGCTGAGAAAGGAAAAGATAGGGGGAAAAGCGGCACTTCATGACAGATGGATTCAATGCGTGTCTAGCGAGTGGAGAGATTTCACCTGGCTTGAGGAGAAAAGTTTGGTGGACTGTGAAAGGCGGACGCACGGAGAGGGAGAAGGAGTGGAGAGAGAAGACGGGCAAAAAGTCGCCTAGTCTAGCTCTGGTTATGAAGAGAATGTGACGTTTGGGAGACTGTTTGAGGAGGATAGGTATCGGAAGGGATTAGGGATTCGGGTCTTGAGGCTGATGTTGCCCGGAGGTTGGGGAAAAGGTGAGTCTTTTTTCATGGCCGGTACTTCGACTTGGTGATCCTGACGTTTTGTGTGTGTGTGTGTGCAGGGTATTTCGTCATCTGGAGGACAGAAACAGCGGTTGAACTGCGACACTGATCTTCAAATCTTCGATGTATGTGTTGCTATAAAACCTCCTCTCAGCACTCGACGCCCACGTCGGTAAAGCCGTCTTCCGCAACGTCCCCTTGAACGCACCAGCTGGAAAAACAGAAAAACTCGCATCCTTGTCACACACGCATTACACTTCCCCCAAGTCGATCACATCTACGTCGTCTCCGACGATCGAGGCGGCAGTGATGATGCAGGCTGAGGAGAAGAATACGGGTGCTATCGATGGGTCGGTGTATAACGTGTATATCAGGTTAAAAAAGGGGAGTTTATCGTGTCATTTTTGCTTGTGTCGCTATGTTATGTTCAAGGTCAGTGGGCTTATGGTTTTGTGTACGTCGAGTGGGGGATATTGACTGACATTGCGACCTTCGCCATGTTGACCTTTTTCACTTCACAAATATTGCATGAAGGTGCTATTCAAAGGGTGATGACGGCTCCAATGTTGTTCTTTGAGACGACTGTGGCTCGTGAGTTCTTTCTTCCTTTCTCCCCTTCGAACCTTTCGTTGACTGTTGTATCTTCCAGCCTGGTTCACCTTCTGAGGAACCTCCTTCGCCACCTCAGAGGAGCTCTCGAATGTCAGATCAGCTCTTGGTATTCAAGCACAATGGCTTGTGGAGGACGAGGTCTACCGTCTGGCGTGGTGTGTTGTGAGGTACCACGATCCGTTGAGCATGATGGTGATTGACCATACTCGCCTGCTCTCCTTCAGTACGGTTGCAGTACCCCAGCGTCCGTATAGGCTCGCGGCTCACTGCTCAGGTCCTCAATGATCAACAAACGGGATTGGGTGAGCAGAGAGGGACTCAGAACACCAATTGCACCCAATTGCACTACTCGCTAGTTGGGTTGCGGCTGGAAACGTCTGAACTCCGAGTGGGGGCATCGTCAGTACCGACGCAGTCACAGCTTGATTTATAGGAATGAGACGGCTATAGAGGTTATTGACGGGACGGAGTACATGAGGGAGTTCAATTATGCTGCGGAGATTATATGGTCTCTGGTCATGAGCCTGTCGACAAGTACTGCTCATTTTTGTGCTCTCAGTGATTAGTACACACATAAGTGGCCGTGTGCGATGTGCCGGTCCCAGAAGACTCGGACCGCCGACGTGTGTCATTCACATCACCTTTGAGACGATAGGACTGAATTTATCAGACGTAGCTAGTAGATACACTGTCGGTTTACGCAGGTACCTATGGAATATTTGAGTACGGCGAACCGCAAGGTTCAACGAATTTTCTCGCGCTTTCGAGGTAGATGTCCGTCAAGAAATCCTAGCAGACACTAGGCGTATATAGAACGTACCGCAAAGCAATTATTGGAGCTAAAGTGTGTGGCCTTCGGACAGTCTTTATCCTCCTAGAGAACTAGGAGGGGCCTGTTCGACACCGAGACATAAAGCTTGATCGAAAACAGTCGGGGGAGGACTGATTGATGACGGTGTCTAGTGAAGATGAATAGAGCTAGAGAAACGATGTTGTCCGGACAGGGAAGTATCATGAGGATCGCGTATAACCAAAGGGGAGTTAGCGGGCTTTGAGTCGGAGGTGGACTTTGGGTTGGAGTTCAGCTCACTCTTGATGAACTTTTGCCCCAGCGTCCTTGAGGAGATGGGCAGGCCACGTAGAAGCCACCACAGGTGCTGGCGAGCCGAACGGCGATGGAGCTTTGAACGTTGATGTGGTGTAATCATCTTTCTGCTTTCTCCTGAGAAGCGAATCTTTCCCCATGCAGCTGCAATCATGATTGCCTTGTCGGGCCCAACCTCTTGCGCTTCAGTCCGAGTCAAAGGTTCGTCGCGTTTGCATGATTGAATGTACGCTGGCATTAACCATTGTTCGACGTTTTACGCCTGGACGAGGACAATCTTCTTTGACGCGTCGGGTTCGTGACACTCGATACCTTGGATGCCTTTTGCCTGGCCTCGGAACATTCGTACTAGGTGGCGTTGAGAAGTAGGTTCGTGTGCTCCTGGAAAGAGATTTTCGAGCGGGTTTTGGTCTTCGAAAATGACCTGTGAACGGGTCTTCAGTACGTTTTGTTGCAGGCAGTGATGGATCTACCGAAAATAACCCTTTGTGTGATTCAATAAGGCGACAAACTCATTGCAGGTAATTTGAGGGTGGGACAATTGGAGGGTCATCTGTTTCGGCTTCCTGTCCTTCTGCTGGAGGCGGTGAATCGAACATGTTGTTGAAAACGGCTGGTTCCTGGCACAGAAACTGTCGGTGGACCTTGAACAGTTAATTCTCTGCCTGCGGAGACTGGAAAACCGTCAATGAATGTTCACAGAAAGGAAAATAAAAACCTTTGACCCACCAGGAGTACGGACGTCGAGTCGTCAATGTAATACTGAGAATGGTGGGTGGGCGCCGGTGACATTCTGAATTTCAACACAGATGAACTTCTCGTGGTAGGTTTTGATTCCGTAGCGCCAGTACTTTCCGGTACGGGCTAGTGAATGGGGAGAGACGCGAACACAATGAGGTGACTGGGCCAAAAGACGCGGGCCTAAAATGACGATGATAGAGAGTGATTATAAGCAATAAGCCCCACGAAACCTACCAGATTGAACAAGTTAAGATGCGTAACGGTCAGAGTTCGAGCACGAACTCGGAAGGATGTGATTGACTCACGGATCGAAGCTTTTCGAAGCTGAAAACACAGGAAAGGCTAACCTAACTTCCATGGGGTGCCAATGCAAGGCAAGTCTACAACCACCGGGTCAGCCGAGTGCACAGAACACGAAGGAGGAGTCAACTCAACCATACACATTTCACAGTCTTTGTTATCGCATCGAATCATTTCTCGGAAGCTGATGCGGTTGCAGGTGCAGGACATGTTATCGTCCTGTCTCCGTCTCCATCTCCTTTGCCTGTTTCCGCAAGCTCCATAAAGCCAGAACCATCTCTGGCGGGTATTCCAGGGCCTTCGAGTTGGTTATTCCACGGCTTGACAGGTACTGTCTGTGGGGTATAGGGTGGCCATATCCATTCGCGGTGTCGTGGTATGGAAGAGGAAGAGATGGATGAGAGGATAGGCACGTCTGCGTGAATTGTACGAGTTGGAGGCGACATGGTTCGGAGCCTGTCCACGCGAATCTGTCAGAACCTGCAAAGAGTCATAGGTCAAACTCTTTGGACCTACTTTGCTTCAAATATTCCAAGTCGACGGACAGGCTTCAAAGAGAGAAGTTGTGGGTTCTGGGAAGACAGCATGCCGACCGGCCCAACCTGAACAAGATTCTGAAGGCCACAATAAGCGCTCATCGATGATGGGCTTCTCACTCGAACCACGACTATAATTACTCGACGCCAACGCGTTCTACACTTCCTTCTGGACTCGCGAAATTTGCCTGGAATGGCTCTCTACAGTTTCTCCAATATTTTAGAACTCGTTACACCCTGAATACGAAAAAGCATGGATTCTTTAAAGCGGCTGCCCATCCACCTTTCTCAAACCTCAGCTGCTCTCAACTCCTTCAGCCGTAGCGTTGGTTGCGTTAGACAGCATAAACACCAGCACAAGAGACAGGTGTATTCAGCCACTCTTCGCCCTCGAACCTCGATCTTCTCAAAGATGCACTCGACACCTCGTAGCTCAAGGGCTTCACATATTACGAAACTCTCCGTACTTCGACCACCGGTTGCAAGCCTTGTATACCTCTCGTTCCAAGCTTTAAGCAACAAGAGCGAATCTTTGTTCATGATTGATGCCTTCCGTCAAACCATGTATTCACGCCCGCAACAACTCGAAACTCAAATCGGTGCTCATGCCGCACTAGCTTGACAAACAACGAAACATGCACGACACCTCTTCCTCACGGCAAGCTATCGAAAACTCACACACCTTGTCAATACAGTGTTCACTAGGCTCTTTTGTCAGCTCTTTGAAGGTACCGGAGCCGTAGCCCCCCATTTTGCTCTCTCTCTAGACGATTACGCCGGTTGTCGCGGTATGTTTCCCCGGCCAGGCATGAACGTTCGAAACAGCTCACTCATTCATATATTCAACAGAATATTCACGCTGTACAATGACGATCGGAGCGGCAATGATAGGCGAAGGGAAGGACAGACGGGAGCTTGGTTGTTCACTGGGAGATAGCCTGGAATTGATCGGGAGCCAGGTACGGAGGGCAAAGCAACACTCCCAAGATGTCTCTTTCTGACGGGCCAGCCGCCGTTCACCAGACCAGATGGCTATGTACACGATGTTACACCGTTGATTTTTATTATGAACGCTCATCAGTTCCCGCATCTAGTCCATAATGTTACCTAGCGGTAGCCCGAGGCCAGAGTGATTATGTTTGGTGTGATTCCTGTGTGTCGAACATTGTGGGTACAGACGGGCTGGCGTCGGATGTGATGTTAAAAACTCAAGCGGTCCGAGGGGAAACTTCGAGTTAGTCATGTCGGGATTCATTAAATAAGTACAAGAATAAAAGACTCCTTTGAAAGCTTCTAAAGCGCCGAGCCTCCTCGTCGAACGCACCCTTGCCTACTTGTGATGAGGGGAGAGAGATGTATGGGTTGAGCAGCCAGCCGAAACACGAAAATAAGTAACATTACCTCAAACAAGATGCCAATCAACGTCCACATCAGGGGCGTCCACCACAGTAACCACTTCACTTGAGACCTCCGTGGCTGATGGGAGGAACACGGGCGACCAAAAGCTGGTAGAGCCCAGTCGAGTTCCAGAGATTTCAGATGTTGTAGCTTGTTCGACTGGAGCGAGATCTTCAAACTCTCCAAGGATGTCGAATGCCGATGCTGAGGGTCTGCTTTCAGGCGGATATTCTGCCAACAAAATTGGAGAAGGTCAGGCAACGTCAGAGTGATGAGAATGATGAAGCGCACCTCGGTGGATTTCAAACCGATCCGAGTCATTCACAGACTGAAAAAGGTTATCATCGTATCCGAGATGACGAGCAAAGTCGGTGGTAGAAGGGTCGAATCCGCGGAGGAGTTGATATTGGTGTATGCGTTGGTAGTCTTCGTTTGACCAAGAGTTTGCGCTATTGCGGCTGTAATACCTAAGCTTGGTGGGAAGGCCAAGGCTGTAACAGGTATCGGGTGAGAGAGGAGAGCAGCCGTCTTTGTGAAAGGACCAGTGATGAAGGGAAGTGGTGTTGCGATTGATCGGGTTGGAAGGAGGTGGACGAACAAATAGGAAGATTGGTTGTTGAGATTGTTGGTTGAGTTGGGCTTCAGAGGGTTCTACAGGGCGAGACCATTGTCTTTTGAGTTGGGCTTCGGAGGGTTTTATAAAGCTAGACAACATAGCGTAAGGGTAGACAAGGTCTGTAAACTGTTAACAGGTGGAAAGGGAATGCAAGCCTGACAACGCACAATAAATGCTCAAATCGTCCTCCAAAGTGATCCCGCGGTTGTGAAAAATTCTCCAGGCTTGCGACTTCCAGGTGTCCTTCGCATTCCCGTTGCACTGCAATAAAAGATGTCGTGAGTTGTGAGCGAGTGTGAATCTACTCAAGTTGTGAGATAAACAAGTGAATGATTGCCTCGGACTCACCTGGTCAACCCATTTCTGAGCACTTTTCAATCTGAAAGAATGTTATTGAAGGACTCCCAGGCATTGTTTGCGACAGCGATAGGCGTGTTTGTCAACTTTGAGATGACAGTTGGTTGCGAGACTTGTACAGGTCCATCGACCCATGACGAGGGGGAAGGAAAAAGAATGATGTCACGATCCACTTTCCACGACTTTAGACTCGCCAAGAAGCGTAGCAAAACATCGATTTGAAGAAGATCTGCTGTCAAAGGTACGTCCAACTCCCCAAAATGGCGCCCTACCATGTATCCCATCCCAAACGCTGGACCACGACAGAAAATTCCTCTCCCATTATCTATCCACAACTCGTCTCCGCTCTTGCAACCCAATTGCGCCTGCCAAAACCAATTCATTCAAGTGTCTCCGCATATTACAGTGGCTACTTACAGCTACACTACAGAGATACACTGAACCCCAAAACCCTAGTTTGCCCTCCAACTGTGAAGCCGGTGCCAAATCTACAGTAAAAAGGTCAGCAAAACCCAACCTAGAACATGCCTCCACGTACCATTGTACAATATGAGCGATGGAATCTTCGACTTGCTGTAACCATAGGTTTGCGATACATTTGACGTCCTAGCGTGATTTGAGCATCCATAACAATTTGAATTGGAGGGATAGTACGCACAGTGTACTCGATAGCATCCGAAAATCTTCTAAAAAAGCCTGGAAAGGAAATTAGACCGTTTCTTGAGCTTGAAAATCAAGAGGCGTACTCTGTGTGCATCTGGTCCACTATACTGCAGCATTGTAAACACCATCCCCGGCTGCTCTAGCACCCTTGCCATAAAAATTGTCTTGTCAGACCGAGGTTTTCCCTCTTCCCACCACTCTCGTCTCCCGTCGTCCCATCGTCGCGGATAGGCAGAAGACCCGACATCCCTCAGCTTGAATATCCCACCCAGTTTCACCTTGAAGTACTACAACAATCGTCATATTCCTAACGTTCCACATAGAACATTATCTACTCACCTCATCGAATTCTGAAGGCTCTTCCTCCTTCGCTTGTACGATTGTTGTCGTATAGTTGTTGTTGTGCTGATCTCCTTGAACGTGGTTGAAGCTACCACCAGTAATCTGAAAGTTCCGCGCCTTGTGGAAGAACCAAGAGAGCATTGAACCTATGGGCAAAGGGGTTTGGTAGAGGGGGGGGGGGGAGGTGATGGTCAAAGGATAAGGCAAATCGTTCGGATGCATCGTGTCCAACACATGGTGGTAGTCAACAGCAAAACTCGATTAGGGCTTTCGCCGCACCAGACCCGCAACAACCGCTGATAGGAATCAGACCACTGTCAGCGGCGCAGTCCGAGAAGAACATGAGAGAAAACGTGCCACGACTCGCCGGAGTGGTGACCGTATGCAAAGACACTTCCAACGAGGTAGTACGCTGCGTGGTCGACAAACAGGTTCCAAAGTCGAGCGAGAATTGAACATTGAACGTTGAACGTCGAGGTTGCGAAGAGAAGAACTGTCGGCCCGGCAGAAATTCTCAAGGGCCTCAATAAGCGCCCATGAATGACGGGGTTCTCGCTTGAGCCACGACCATCGCGACACCGACAGTCAAGTACCAACCCCAACTGCTGGATCTTACATTCACCAACAAGCAAAAGGAGACGATAGACAAAAATTGTTCAGGATCGGAGAAATCTTTGCGCTCCGGTTCTTCGGTGTCCACCCTTCCAGTACTCGACGCACTCGTTCAACAACGATTATGCTCAATAATTCGGAGTGTCTTGAAATCGCCGCGCACGCTTGAGCAACTGACCTGGCTGGGGATGGTGAAAGAAAAGGAGTAACATCAACGGTTGTGATCATCACAGGTATGTGTTCAACATTGCCCAACCATGCTTGACGACCTCCAAAGCACCCACGAAAGTCCTCTCTTCGACCTTGTGTCGTTCCTTGGTTCTTAACGTGGACTTGTCGCTCTCCCACTTTGGCCTACCTCCAACATCTCCAGGAAGAGTCTACCTGAAGAATGATGGAGTGGGAGAACCAGGTTCAAAAGAGCCACGAGGACGCACACTAGGGTTTCAAGTTACTTCAAACCATGATCATTATACGGATGTGGAGGTCTACATATTCAGATCCAGATTCCAGACCTTCATCTCCAAGTTCAACGAGGTGTCCACTACTACGCCAGGTGGGTGAGTGGAATTTCTACGATAACGCTGATTCAGGCTCAACTCACTTCATCAATAGTCGCATCAACCTCTACATCTCGGAACGCCATAGTCTCGAAGCAGGACTACCAACATGCTGGCTCAGACATTCCCTATGAACACCGTGTTTTCAAATGCAACATGATACCCACCGTCAACATCGTCGATATCAGTCCGAGATCCATAGGTCCTTCAAGCGTACCAACTAGGTGTACGCGTTCTCGCTTCTGACAGTGGCATTCCTGCATTCTAACCCGCATAACGACAGAGACTGGCTCTGAGCCTACAGGATGTTTACCGGAACAGGACTGAAAGTCAACTGTCGTATGAAAAACATCCTCTCGAACGGTCCAATCGGGTACATAGTTTTTCTTGTTCTTTGTCAAACACAGCCGCTCATGCGAACGGTCTCTCAAACTTTCAAACCTCCAGCATGCACTTTGGAAATATACAGGGATCGCACAGACTTTGGATCAGAAATAGAGGGGAGAAGAGTGATTTGTCGTAGGTTCTAGGTGAACCAGTTGATGCCAGTAGTGAGAGTAGGTCCCCAGAGCGGGATCCGGCCTTTTTAAATCTACGTGGCCTTCCTCAGATTGAGGCTCTCGGTGCGTGTTTTCGTACCTTAGTCTGTAATACAGTGCTCACCGTGATTGCAGGAGTCTGTTTGCTTTATCAGTGGCCAGCAAACGACGGGGAGACATCAATCCGACTACTTTTCCTCCAACCGGCAGCAGAATGCGTGAAGCTACACGGAGGGACTACGACACACGATGATCCGATGCACCCATGGATTCTGATGGACGGCCTCAACTTGCCTGCCTCTTCTCTCGAGCCAGGTCAACCTTCTTACACTGAACCTGAACGTGACGACGAACCCGATGAAATTCGTGCTATTTGGGGTACACTGTTTAACCTACACGATGTTACACGCATGTTCCGACAATTTCTCTAGGATTTCAGGCCGAAATACTGAGTAGCCCATGAACATGAGCAGGGACGTCCCACTACTCCCTACTCAATCAATGAAAGCGAAGAACTACTCTACCAAACGCATCTGCGTCGCATGAGACAGACCGGTGACTCGAGTCACTCGACGGATCTTAACTTGGATGTGGTCAACATCTGCGCCTATCCTCCGGCGAGAAAGCTCCATAGTCATCTGATTTGTAACGCTCATAACTCAACTACTCGTTTGCGAATATCTGGGAGATGAGACGTGACGGCGATCGCTAGCATTGTTCAGTTTTCTGCTAGATACACACTCGACCTTCACATGTACATCAGGGGCTGTTTGGGTTCACGACACATATAAAGCCCTGGGTCTGGATTCGCGGGCTCAAGCTGGCCCCAAGACTGGACCCCGAAGGCTTGCGTTTTGGCAGAAGGGCCTGCGCCGGAGGCTCGACTGAATTCTTGCGTCGCCTCTCCTTTTTCTTCTCGACTGTGGTGTCCCACTTCTGGGTCTTGAGTATATGGAAAGTTAAATGATCGAGAGCAAGACAATGCGAGGTTTGAGTTGACACGTACCGCACCAATAGTTTCAAGCTTCACTTCATTTGTCTTGCCTGGTGCAACGGGGCTTGAATCACGCTGGATGTTTGAAATAGAGCCTCGTCGACGGTTCTCTGTACCCTTGAGTCCTGGAATACCTCACTCGGCCAAGTTGTCCCGTTTGCTCAGCGAGACAATGCCAAGCTTTTCTGGAGAGCTTCGAACGATTTACCGAGCCCTTGCAATCGATATAGTCTTCTCGGAACCAATCTGGAGGGCCTCGTCAGGAGTGATAGGGTTGCCGCGTTTGCACAACTCAACGTAGGAAGGTATCAACCATTGGGGGATATTCCAAATGTACGTGTCACCGAGAACCAGTTTCTGGACTGGTCGAGGCTGTAACTTTCGATCCCCTTGATCGCTTTCTGCCGAGCCTCGAAACTTTAGATTTGACACGTACCGCTCCCACGTTCTCAAGCTTCACCTCATCTGGTTTGCATGATATAACGGGACTTGGATCATGCGGAATATTCCACATTTACAGTAGAGCCTCATTCATGATCTGCTCCACCCTTCGTCCCGTTCGCCCAGCCAGACGACTGTCGAGTTTCCGGAGAGCTTCGAACGATTTTCCGAGCCTTTGCAATCGATATAGTCTCCTCGGAACCAATCCAAAGGGCCTCATCAGGAGTGAGAGGGTTGTCGCGTTTATTGTCAATGTACGTGTCAGCAAGAACGAGTTTTTAGATTAGGACGAGGCCGTAGCTTTCGAACCTCTTGATTACTTTCTGCCGGGCCTTGATGGAAACAAAGCGAGTAGCAATCGAGAGCGGGTCGACTCACTCCTTGCGAGATGTTTTGCGTGGAGCTTTGTCCTTGAAGAACGACCTGGGGCAGAGAGATGTCAGTCGGTGATGATACAGGATACACCAAAACCTGCACCCTCGTATATTCAGTCCATCAAAGCGACGAACTTCGCTCGAGTAACATCTGGAATCACGATCGGATTAGCATCCGATTCACCC
>JANHQD010001623.1:0-26701 GCA_024721195.1 Marasmius sp. AFHP31 | reverse complement strand
CCTTGCTTACGGCATTGCAATTCCGCCACTCGAATGCTAGCACGAGTGCAAGTTGACCCCATCTGGGTCGACTAACTCCATTTATCAGGGAAATGATTCAAAATAACTAAAGAAAAACACTCCGGAATGATCATTCCGCATTTAAATGCCCTGTCCTTGGAGTGACGCCTTTGCACCCAGATACACCAGAATGCTATTACCTGACATTGGCCGACAACTTTACAGGATCCATACGTATAGACAATCGGGAAGAATACGAAACCTATGAGAGGTCGCGCGTTCGATAAAGACTACGGTTTGAACAGACCATTCAAATGGAGCGTTCAAACGAAAGAGAGCATTTGAGTCGATCGATTTAAACGGGGCGCTAACGCACCAGACAAATAATATCCAACTTCAATGGATACCCATCAGTGCCGGTGAATTCTCCACACAGAGAGAAACCAAGGGGGCTGGAGCCTGGGTATGCGGTTCCAAGCTAGGTCGCTAACGAGAAGTCGGTAAAGTAAACCGAACAAAGGAAAAGAAATGTTCAAATACCTATTTGAGCTGAAATTTGGCCCGAACTTTGAGCACGCCCAGGTGTGAAGGGAATGCGGTCGAGAGCTCGAGGCCGGAGGCGATGGTGGCACAAAATTAGCACCGTAATCAGCGGTTTGAAATCTCGGAGCTGACGTACTGATGCTCAGTGAATCACCTCACCGACGCCTGCGCTTTTCCTGGTCCCAGTTCACTCTCTTTTTGCTCCGGTACTTGAGTCACTCTACGCCCGCTGGGGTTCGATCCGATGGTCGCAGTCGTGATGGATGTATGAAGCGAGTATGCGAGGAGAGAGAAACAAGGAGATAAAGCCTCTCATGAAAGCCACGATACCTACAGGCTTGTGGATACGGTGGACCAAAAGCACATTCAAGCCGTGTCCGAATCTGCAGGATCAGGCATACATCTCTTTTCGGAAAGTTCGTGCCGGATCTCATTACGACGCTGCTCATTATCAGAATGACTAGCCTCGAGTGTTGGCGAGGCCAATACGAGGGAGTTCTGATTGTTCATTTTTGTGTTCGTACTACTCGTCTCAATCCAGTTTGAACATTTCCTGCAGCGGTGTTGCTAATGATCACGATTCGTGGATACAACGAGGTGTAAGGCTGAAAAGGAGTGGTGGCGGGCAAGAGCAATATCAGGTTGTCTATTCAGGTTCCAGACTTGCAAGTAGCATAAGTACCCAGTTCTCTGAACCTCTTGAAGGTCTCAAAGTCGAACATAAATGGGGGAGCCGGATGAGTCTGGAGTGTGGGAAGCAGTAGTACGTCTTCAGCTAGATTTACTCCGAGAGACTGTGATGAGTGTATCGGTCTCAAGGAGCCGCAAAGACCGGTGCTAAGCGGGTGTATTACCCATCTACAAGTAATTCATCAACTGACCAACGAGAGTATAGCTCAAGGGGAGCATCAGCTGACAAGGTCAAAAATATGTAAGTTCTGACACGCCGAAGGTCTGCGTTCAACTCGCGGTGTTCCCATTCATGAGAAAAAGTATTACGCTTTCTTAAAGAGCGTACCAACGTGCGAAGGAGATGCTCAAATAACCCAGGCTTTGATTCTAGAGGTTTAAAATTTATGTGATGTGATGGCTCGCCATCGAGGGTGTTCAAAAGACGGACGGAAGTCTCTCGTAGTCTCCACCCAAGAGAATTCGAGAAGATATCCAGAACGTCAAAGATTAAGGCATGCATACATAAGATACACGCACACAAGACGCGTGTTGACAAGTCTGATATGCGATATCGATCGCGAGCGAAGCCGTCGAAGCTGAAGGTTGGAGCCGAAGGCTTGTCCCCGGCTCCGTCGTGGCTCGCACTCGTGAATGCTGAAAACAACCCTTGCATTATAGCCTCTACCAAGTACTCAGGAGACTAGAGACTTTAGAGTACACTTCCATTATCCCGAGACTCGATGTTTCCTGGGCATTCCAACGGTATCGTATCTACTGGAACAAAACTGCCAGAACCGGCGATATGCGCTAGAACGATATCAGCATACCTACTAGGGTAGCGGTGTGGCGGAGTCCGCTGGCCTCTACACCGACAAGCAATAACCCTCGGAATTCTCCATAGAACCCTCACACCTCCATATACCAATCATTAATTTCACTCGCCCATGGAATCGGACTACGACATACATTTCACTTCATCTATGATACACGTTTCATCTCGCGTTCCTTTTTTTGATTATCAACCCTCTCCTCCTGTTTATTTCAACTCTCTCTCTCTTTTCTCCCTTTCTCCCTTTCTATTCTAACCAAACAGACACCTCTCATTCCAGTTCCCGAGCTTGCATCACATCCGCTCTGCCTTGGGAAAGCAGAGGAGGCCTGGGGCACCTCGAACGGATGGACACTCCGCCGCTCGCATAGGGACTGGAAGGGGATTGACATTTGAGATTGGCACTTGCCACGGACATTTGATACGCGTTTTATGTTGAACTGGGCTTTGTATAAAGGTCTATGCGACCACATAGGTCGAATATATTCTCTCTTCCACCTATCACAAGCTGCCTATCTTAAGTCTGGTCTCATCTCAAGTCTCTCTCCCTTCTCAGCTCCTCCTTAGTGTCCCGACGGCACTTCTCACCTCACGACCAAACTCGAACGTCCATTTATTGGACCGCATCTCCTACCACAGCGGTCACAACGCGCCCCTCAGACGGCGAGCTCCAACTCTCGGCGTCATCCTCCCAAGCGAACCTCTGCCTTGATATCATAATAGTCAATCACCGCATGATCCAAAAAAATATTCGAGGTCACCGTTACATCCCCTCTGAAGAGGTCTCGTCAGCGCAAAGTGCAAGAAATATGAAACCAGAAGCTCACATGGTGAATTACATCTTCGTTGGTAAATGTGAGTTTATCCTCGAACCAATTCCCCCGGCTAGTTGCGGAATGAACGCAGAGGCGAACATTCGGAGTCAAAAGGAGAGGCTCTAGAATTTGACATATCAGTTTCGTACCCACTTCTGTAGCAGCAAGACGTACCTTGTTTCAATATCCGAGTGAACGAGATTCGAAGAGATCATCGCTACTCCAACAATGAAAGATTGATAGGCGGCAATTTGGAGGGAGACAAGGGAAGTACGAGATAGCCGGAGTGACTGAGCAAGGATAGCACCAGCACCTAACCGAGAGGGGGTCCAGAGCAAGCAGAAGTTGAGCGAGAAGGGGACGTTTATTCGTCGCCTGCTTGCATATATGAGCCTGACGAGAAGAGATTCCCCGCGTTCGAAGATTGGCCTATACGGCAAGATGGCGTAGAGACAAGACCTTTGATGATATCCATCATCATAGCGTGCCGTGGGCGAGATGGGTAAGAGCGGACTTGTATGGGCTGGAGGTTTTGGATGCACTCCAACAAAGACGGCATATGTTCTTTACGGATCCTTCATTTTACTACCGACAAGAGCCAGAAGACTAAAAGCGAAGTCAGCTAGGTACTGAAAAACCTGGAAGGAGATAAGCCGTACTCGCCTGTTAGAGCATGGGGTAGTTCATTCACTCTTATGGCCGTCCTTCCATGATTACTCATCTATACCCATCCTTTACTCGCTTCGTTCCGGCCCAACAATAACATGCAGAACCCTCGTCCAGCAGCATTTTGAGGGCTAGGATGGGATGACGAGTTCATCGATTCGGTCCAGATGCGAAAGCAATAGACCCTGACTGAAGTTCATGAAGGATCGGTAGAGATTGAGCAACCGGAGTAGAAGCCATACAGGATGATTGACGGGGACGGTATCTCGATCTTTTCCAAGCCAATTCGTTGCAGGTAGCTGGTGCGCTACGGTAGCAGGAGTAAAATCGTCGGGTTCATCGCTCTGAGAGGAGTATTCATGGTTCAGAGTCCGCAGTATTGCAAATTACATCTTGTATATGATAAGACGCTTGGTTGAGCGAGGATAAAAGATACGACGCACTAGATCGTGCAGGCAGCTGCATTCAAATGAAGCAAACTCCTGTAGTGGTTGAAGAGGTAACTGTCCAGAGAGAGGAATGACGCGACTTGAATTTGGAGGAGGAACGATCCAGTCCATCGTTAGACTATGCAACTGCAGAGTGTCCATTGACGACGGTGCTGAATATGGTCAGAGGAGAAAAAACGATGCGTGTCGGTAAGAATCAGATGACAAATTGGGTCAGGCGATAGTACGCACGTTCAAACTCCGCTCGAACTTGCGGTTGTACCACCTCCACCTTTCATCAACGATGCACTGACTCTGGTTGCTGGTGCGCATGACGCTCTGGACTCGTCATGGTCTCCGATAATCTTGAAAAACTCGGCAGAAATGAGCCGAACCTAACAACATCAGGAAGATGATAAGGCCAGTCAATCCAAGTCCTTTCCTCTCTTGACCCGTGCATCCGCATTTTCGTTCAACACCGCAAGATCAAGATTGTCCACCTGGCAGCTCAACAACGGTCTTGCATCCACCACAACCACGACAATGTTACTGCCTTTCTACCAAGCCTCCAGTCGCCGTTCGGGCTAGTATGACTTGCTCTGTCGTCATGGCAAGCTACGGTACATCACGACCGTCCTATATAGTGGTCGACTAAACGCTTCACGATCAATAGTCGAGGACAACCAACATAGATCTAAAGATTGTTCATTCCCCCGTTTGTTTTTGGGTCGGACCACATCGAAGCCGTGTCCAGATATCACCTACTCTTGACCCGTTCGCCTCCCCGTTACGGCACTCAGTTTCCTCTGCTCTATCTGTCCTCGCGCTCTGAACTTGTTACGCGCTGGTAGTCACGGCGTCCCAATAAAGATTGTGTCCATCCGGATCCATGCTTTATACTTTTTCAACGTCCGACGGTCAAGAGTCACTAGAATGTTTTGCTGGGGAACAATTCAAGCAGAAAATAAACCTCGCTATGGAAATCCAGATCTTCTAAACGGTACCCTAATTCTCGGAACAGCGTCTTCATCGCACATTTTTGTAACGTTTCTCCCACTTTCATACCTCCTTGAGCATCTTCTTCCGCCATGGCATACTTTCGAGCCCAATCGTTCTCGTTTTTGAGCGTTCCTCTGACCGCTCGCAGGATCTCAACGGATTACGGTCAGCTATAATGCCTCGGGTTTGTGCTACTGTGTCGGGCATATCGACGAGTTTCCTCTTAGCCATAATTGCTCTCAAAGAAAGAATACTGGACTGTGCCATACGGGCCGGAATAGTCACCTCCAAGTACGTCTAGATACGATGACCTTGACAATCCCGTGTCATAAGCCTTAAACATCGACATCGTGTTCGGACAGCCTGATCACCAAAACAATTCTTGTGCGTGTTCCCCCCATTTTTACCACTCTCAAACCTACTATTTTTTGAAAGAGAAGTCAAACCTGGCCGATCTCAAGCACGGGTGGTGCAAATTCATTCTGATTGGACTAAGGGTCAGCGTAAAATTCAGATATACTGATTGACTGACCACTCTCTTATCCTCGTACTTCCTGGCTTCCTTACACGGCCCATGGCGACGGGAAGGCGAATTAACTGGTTTCTGAGTACCCCTCACCGTCCAAACCGGTGTTCCTTCTCTGATGACACGTCCCATCTGACCGTTACAACTTAACCCTCATGTTCTAAAGCGGTGAAATGGTGGGGACTGGGAAGAAGGTCCGGCGAGTATCAAGGGACGCGTATACTTGACATAGGCGAGTGATACCCAATGTCGTTACGTTCAGTACCCGATCATAGGTCTCAAGGATGTCGATAACGGCGTCGTACACGATTCTGAGAGCTCCAACAACGATCAGAAGATTGGAAGGCGAATACTTCATTCCTTGTCATTTATCGTCCCCATCGGCTCGGGTTTCACTCCAAGCCCTTTAGTCGGCAAACCAGACGGCCAGCGCCTGAGTCCACTGAACCGCCTATCACCTATTGAAGCCTATAAGTTCTCCCTTGCGCTAATACTGATACGAATGCGCCACAGATCAAGACCGCAGTACAGCAAAAACTTCATATCGGGTTAGACGCTGACATCCAGCATGGAAAATCTCGATCGGGTATAGAGCGAATCCTTTTATTTGAGGCACAGTATCATGCGCCCTTTCGATCTGCTGGCTGCCTCTATTGATACATTACCTTGCAAATCGGGGCACTGTTAGCGAATACTTACTCTATCGCAATCCGGGAAACGTCGAACGGCTCTCCCTGATCTGTACTTCGACCGTTCTCCCTAGAATCAGACATAATCAACACCATAGGTCAGCGTCTGAGGCATCGGAGCTGGAATACCGACGCTTCATGAACCACATGGAAGGGCCTCGAAGGAGCTGCGTCGGGTAGAAGCAATAGAGAAGAAAACAAAAAGACCGGGAGATCTGCAGGCGTAGAGGGGTGGTCTGCGACGCAGATCCGAGTTATAAGTCACTTCTGGCACCTAAACAGTTCGAGTTAATTTCCGACTACTTGCAAGCTATGGGGAGGGTTGATCGAAATCCAAACCAGTGATGAGCCATAGAGAAGTGAGGAGTGAGCCGCACTGCGTCTAATCGGATCCACGACTCTGGATGATATGAATGAATCATGACCCAGCAAATCAGCATGGATCAGCAAAATAACCAGAGAGTTAGACAAAGTATATATAGGTTTATTCGTACTGCTTATTATATGTCATTCCCTCACCTTCAACAGTCATGTCCGAGAACTCACCGACCGTTTCTCAACCTTCTATTACAACCATGTGCTGGCAACGGGGCTCACAGCAATGCGTCTTCCCCATAGTCAGCACTATAGTTGGATTATGCGTATGTCATTGTTGCTAACGTCCCTATGTACCGTCCCGATTTGATGTCGTGATGATTATAGGCTCTTTTTTTAACCTACGGTCAGCGCGACTATATTAACACTGGTGATCGTTGTGCTTCAATTATTTTTGTTCATGAACCAGGCATCTACCTCGTTCTGTTTGCGGTTTGCATCTCTGTTCTCAGAAGGCGCCGACGTGGACGGTTCCATATTCACGGCCTCCTCGTAACAACTCTCTTTGCGTTGGTGACTTGTGGCAACATACTCGACACAGCCAGTTCAATGCTCGTTGTCTATGCATACAACATATTGGGGAGCATTCCCTTGATTAGTTATGGATGGCTGGTGGGTCATGTACGGTCACCGGAATTAACTTTGGAACACCTAGTAGGACCACAAGGGCCTCATCCCGACGACATGCTATCTAAGCTCAACCTGCTAGGTGCTTATGCTATGTGAGTCCAATAATGATACTCTCTATCTGATATATCATTCATATCGCTTCCCACAGGAAACTGGGACGTGCTTGGCAGACAATACAGGTCACCTCCAAGTACGTCCAGATACAAAGAACCTGTAGAACCTGCGTCATGAGTATTGATTATTGATATCTCCCGACAGCCTACTCACCGATATAATTCTCGTGCGTGACACCCATAATTAGCCCGCTCTAAATTGAGTTCTTTCAGATCTGGAGATGCTACATCATTTGGGGAAGTCGACGGCGCATCGTGTCGCTCCCGGGTCTCCTCTGCCTTGTCAACAACGGTGAAGATTAGATTTAACACTGGTAGCATCACTCCCTTTAACCGAAGTGCAGTCACAGGTTACCTTACCATCTTGAAGATGAAACCCTGGACGCCAGTGTCATATCTCGACTTTGCCACACTTTACGACAACGGCAACCAGGGGATCAACGTTTATCGGATCCTCGTACTCTATTCCTTTTGCGGGAGCTTGTTCAGTCACCTCCTGTTGACTGTTCTCATAGGTTCGTGCTGAGTCCTTAGAGTATATTACACAGAACCACTCACCACTGACCTTTTTACCATTCAGCGGGGCGGGTGCTTTACATCAGTCGGCAAATAGCGCCACTCAACGCGCGACCCATCACAAAGATGTACCGAACAATAATTCATGCATCGTGAGACCTAGCTTCCTGTTTCTGGCAAATGTTAGAATAATGGTGATACAAACCTTTCGTTTCCAGGATTGAGTCGGGGGTTCTGTACCCAATGGCACTCTTTGCATATGTGGTCCTCTTTCTCGTAACCTATCACTCTTCATCTGTATCCCTCTGGAGATCATTTCTGGTGACTACAGCAGTCCTTCGTCGCTGTCTGGGTTCCATAATGGTAAGCACAGTCACCACTAGGGCTGGCGGCATCCCTAACAAAACACACACAGGGAATTGCATCAACTTTGATTGTCGTTCGTACGGCACTAGGTACCTCAATCAATGACGAGACATCGTTCCGGGCAACCGTTTTGGGGGAGGGTGATGGTGTGAATGAGAGAAGTCGAGGGATGATTGAGAATGTTCTCGAATTCCAAAGACCTCAGGCAGTCATAACCCGTGACCAGGAACGAGTCGAAGGTTTGGAGGATATACGGAAGAGCGAGGAATCGACGGACTAGCGCTAGCTTCGAGCCTAAAACATGAACAGACCCATCACAAGCTACATCAATCTTCTATCTGTCCTCCTAGTATCTATCCGAGACATCATCTCCAATCACCCAGTTTATAGTAGGCGGAGGAACATCGGAAAAAGATACCAATATTGACCACGGATGGGAATTTCGATGATGGAAATGTCAGCCGGTTCATGCTTGTGGGAGTCATCTGATTTGAAGTCTATATTGTAACCAAAGTCACGCTAAACTCCATGGGATCGAGCAATGGTAGGCAATGATCCCTATGGCGTAGTAGTTGCCAATCTTCTGCCAATCACTAACGCTGCGCCCCTCACGTGATGGTAAGGCGTTTAATAGATCCGATGCTCGTCGACGGCGGTTGGGAAATAGGTGATGCAGGGTCTCTTTGGCTCAGTTGAAGGTGGCGATGACCATATGTAGCAGAGAGGGACAGGCTACGACCGAGACGGACAACAACGATGCGGGGTGGGCAGAAGTAAGGTGCGGCTACATAAGTCACGTATAATAACTGGTCATGCAGAACGTCATCCCTTCGGTTACAAATTATCTGAGGCATCGGTCTACGGATGGCTCTCGTTATCTCGACCATATGGCGACTCCGGGCTCGCTTCTTGGTCTTGACCACAACAGTTTGACTGTCACATTCCAAGGTGTCTCCTCTCATGGTTTCTTCAGCTCTACCTTGCGTTGGACCTTCTGGCTTGCCTCATTCTCTCCCAAGGATTCGGTAGCCCAGTCACAACCCTGATGGGTGCATAGTCAGGCATTCACAACAACACGTACGGATACTACGACAAAACCAATGTCACCGGCTAGAGAGGGATTCACCTTCCCTCGCATAAACTATTTCTCTAATGTTCCCGCTGTGATACTGAAAATCGTTCATGCCGCCAAAACACGGCTTAGGTAGAGTCAGTTTCAACTATCATCCTCAGGCAACCAATACGGATCCCTCACGTCAACATGTAGCACAGTATGTACACTGTGTCCTACCGCGATTGTGTGGGTACCCCTCAGGATCACAAATACTCACACTCGAGCGTTGTTTGGGCAGAAACACCCCCCGTATGTTACACATTTTTGAATGTGTTTTGCCGAAGCTCAAGAACCTTGACCATCAAGACGTTTCATCTACTTCCTCTCTGCAGGTTTTGCCGTTTCCCTCATAGACGTTTTTACACCGCATAGTACAATCCCTGGTTCTGGAAAATCCAACCTTTGATTTGTTGCCCTTAAATGCTTAAGGTTTCATAATGTTACTAGCTCATTGGTTCATCCATAGAGTTCTTAATCTCCTTTGCCGATGAACAAGATTGACTCATAGGTGGATTCAGATCGAGACCTCGAACTCGTATGAGACCCGACAACGCGAACGATGGACTCTAACTCTGGTGCCCCGTTACATGCAAGCCAGCGACAACATCCACTCTTCTAGTATAGAATTATAGGAGTTCGAAGGATGTCAACGTCAAAATCTCTTTTCTCAATTCCCTTCCCTCATTTCGTACTTCGAGCTTACTACAATCTCGCACCCTTGCTAGGGAGATCCAACCAATGTGCCTCGGGCTTGTGGTTTAACTGTCAATGATCCTACTCACCAAAGAAGCACGTTAGCTTGAGATAGGATAGGCGCGTTCCCCACTTACACCCACGTATGAGCTGCTCTCGACATTTGACTGATCAAAGTCCTGCCAGGCTCGAGCATAACTGACTGTCTTTACTGATGCATATTTGAGGCCCGCGCTTTGCTCACAACTATGATTCTCTCCTCACGCTCAGTGCCCAATTCAGCACTCGTCGTGCGTCGGCGGGACCCGGGAGGAATGGCAGTGACTCGAATCGACATATGTACGTATCGCTTTCATTCGCGTGTATCGACTCTCTTCCCTTCCTGGAGTTTGATTCAGCGATAATCCGACCATTGAATTCAACGGAAGATATTCTGGGCAAGGCAATCGCTGGCATTATTGAATGTACCGAGGGTACCCCATTCTCGGCCTGGGTAGGATCTCTCTTCTTCCTTTTTCCCGAGTGCAGATTACACAATACCTCGAACGTCAGTTATCAGCTACTCAGGGATCGTTAGTCGACCTTCACTGTCAAGAGTCTCTCGTTCGTCGCTCTGTGGAGGCACTCGTTCGTCTCCCAATGTTACATTCCCGAGTCCAATCGTTTTGACGTTGGAGCCACTCCCTCATCGCTCCTGGGATCCCATCGAAAGACAAATCACTATATCCTTCGGGCTTTATGCACAGGTGGATCGACTAGCTTCCTCTCTACCAGACTTTCTGCTCTCACGGGTCCCACCTCACACACGGCTTTTTTCGAGCTCGTAGTTCGAGAAAATTGTGACTCTAATCGGTCTCCCAATATAGATATATAAAGTTACGATAGCATCTCATCGTTTCTAAATACTCAGATCTCCCGCTCCGATAGCTCTTGCGTTAGAGACTGGGATTATTGTGAACTCTGGCTGGCTATAGGCATAGCTGACAAGTCCAGTACAAGCAAAAATCACATCAAGAGTGAGATCCCAGCAAAAAGTAACCAGCAACATACTGACCAATTTCAATCAATTTGTATGCCACATGACTTTTTCACGGGAATTTTTTTCGACAAAAAGTCCCATAAATCAAGAAGAAATTAATGGCGGGGTTTCCCAAAAGTGGGTGTGACATACAAATTGATTGAAATAGGTTGGTGGTCCATCTGACCGCTCAGGAAGCTGGGTTATGATGTGCTGGCCTTAGCTTTGAACAAGCTCACAGTCTGTACCATTGTCAGATCCATTCCGTCTTCCCACTACGGCCTCGATGGCTCACGGGGGAGAAGCATAACAATGCTACTTTATCAGGTTTTTGAGCTGCAGATGAATTCCCCCTCCGGAATGCAACTTTTTTTGGCCCGTGAGTCCGTGACGCAGGCTTTTCGAGTCTCTCAGCCACGACGACGACGAGAAGCCTGTTGGTTGTTTCTTTACTCTCATACATCCCACGCCGGATCTTTTTGCTCATTATCCTTCTCATTTAACCGCTACAACCCAACTTCGATGATTTAAAGTGGTTGGTTGGTGGGTACTGGGCAGATGTTTGGTGATTTATCAAGGCGAATGAGATTGACTAGTTTTCTCCCTCGTCTCTCAGTTTCCAGGCCACATGGGAGTTCTCTTGTACTCCAAGGATTGAAAACTTGTGACTTTACTCGGCTTGTTAATGTATCAAGCTACGGCAGCACCTCCTCCATCCTTTCCGTAGTATCTCCGACCGCTCTCGCATCCTTCTCCGAGACTCAGAGTGCTTACCGGTTGGCAGTGACAAGTCGGGTCTGATATACGGGCCTGAGTTTCTTTAACAGGAGGGATTTTTGGAATGAGATTTGCGTCCGCCATCGCTCGATTGTAACCTAACAGCTATCCTCATGGTCAGCTAACGGCGACTCTCAAAAGTCAAAGTCTAAGGTTCAATTTAAATCAAACCTGCCGTTTCAAACACTGGCACCGCAAGTACGTTCTGATTCGACTAAGGATTAGTGTTAGCTTTGATTGGTAACAATACTGACGGACTTCTCCCTCTTAATCTCGTATATTCAACAGCGTCTCTTCCCCGTTTCTTCATCTCGGGCCACGACGACGACGAGGGACCGATACAACTGCTTTCTTACTTCTTCAGTCTAAGCCGGTGTCTTTTGTCTCACAATGCATCTCTTGTTTGACCGTGACGAGCCAGCTCTTGTGTTTCAAAGTAGTGAGAGGGTGGCGACTGAGGACAAGATCGGCAATTATGAGGGAAAACGTGCGTGTACTTGACATGGGAGAATGATGCCCGTTACCGTTACGTTCAGTACCCAATCGATCGATGCCCGAAGGTCGAAAGACGGAATCTTCATTGATTTATTCCTTGTTCATCATTGGGCCTATCAGTTCATAGTTCGAACTTTCCCAGAAAAGTCCTTGATTATGGCATTGTAATTCCGCCACTTGAATGCTACCGCGAGTGCAAGTGGACCCCTATCTGGGTCGACTGACTCTACTTGTTACCTATCGGGGCCTACGAGTTCTCTTTCGCGCTAATTCTGACATGTATGCGCCACAAACCAAGAGCCCAGTACGGCTAAAGAACCCACCTCGGTTCACATCTTGACATCTGGCATGGAAAATTTCCCTTGTACATGGAGCCAATACCTTCAACTTCGATCAGCTGTGTGTTCTTTCAACATATAGCTGTACCTATCGTCGTGTTTCGGTACATGACCTTGCAGTTCGGGGCACAGATAGAGGATACGTACTGTTCCCATGATCACATCTCGGGGGATGTCCGAACGGCTTTCTCCAATCTGAATTCTGACAGTTCTTTTCAGAATCCGACAAAATCAGTACCGTAGCTTGAAGCTCGGAGGCGACATACTGGCGGTCAATGGACCACATTTATCACTTAGAAGGAGCTACGGTAGGTGGAAACGATAGGGAAAGAAAGGAAAAGACCGCGACATTCGCACGTGAACGGGTGGAGAGGATCCAATAGTCTATATCATATCTGTCACTCAAATAGTCTGAGTGATTTACTGTCTGTTAGCAAGCTGTCTGGAGCGCTTGTAAGTTTCGTTGAGATGTCTGTAAGACGGACCAGCTTTTCTCGTTTCTCCCGAAACCCGAATTGGTGACGAAATATAGATAACTGAGAAGACAACCACGCCTCATTTATTCGGGCCCGTGATTCTGGATAATATGATAGAAATACCCAGCCGATTGGCATGATTGAATGATATGACCAGTGACTCAAACCGATCATATATAGGTTCATTCGCGATGCTTTAGAGTATGTCATTTTTTCACCTTCAGCAGTCATGGATGTGAACCCACCGAACGTTTCCCAACCTTTTGTCACAACTAGGTGCTGGCAAGTGGGCCCACAGCTTTGCAACCTCATCCCAGTCAGTGCCGTATTCAAACTATGCGTACGTCAATGCTCCGAACACGCCCATGTAGCGTCCCGTATTGACGTGGTGATAATTTTAGGCACTTTTCCTAGCTTACGGTCAGTTTGTATTGATATTGGTATTGATCGCGCAACTGACTTATCTTTGGTGATGTACCAGGTATCCACCTCGTTTTGTCCGCGGTTTGCATCTCTGTCCTTAGAAAGCGTCGACAAAAACGGTTCCATGTTCACAGCCTCCTTGTCACAGCTCTCTTTGTGCTGGCGACTTGTGGTTTCGTACTCGGCGCAGCTAGTGCTATCTTGACTGAATATGCATCCAACATGTTTGGGAGCATCCCTTTGGTCAGTTATGGACAGCAAGTGAGTGGTGAATGGACGTCAGCTTTGGAGAAACTAGTAGGACCACAAGGGCCTCATCCCGACGCCATGCTGTCTAAAATAAAACAGTTTGATTCCTATTTGACGTGAGTCCGGCAATACTCTTCGTCTGGTATCTTACTCAAATTGCTCGCCACAGAAAAATGGACCGGGCATGGCAGGCCATACTAGTCACCTCCAAGTGCGTCCAGATTGCAATTTCCGCGCTATGGACTTTATTGACATCACGTTCCAACAGCTTAGTCACCGACATAATCCTCGTGCGTGGCCCCCAATCTGTGGCGCTCTCTAGACTAAGGTTTTGTTAAGATCTGGAGATGTTACACCATCTGGGGAAGCCGGCGACGCATCGTGTTGCTTCCAGCTCTCCTCTGCCTCTTCAACAACGGTAAGATTTACAATCAACGCTCGTACCATCGCTTCTTTTAACCGGAGTACAGCCGTAGGCTACCTTACCACCCTAGGTGCTAAAGGACCCCATATCTCCGGGGAATATCTCAGTTTCACCACGCCCCACACGTCCCAAACCTATGCCCATAACATGAAAGCTGTTTCAATCTACTTGATTTGTTTCTTATGTGGAAGCTGTGTCATCAACCTCCTGCTGACTGTACTCATAGGTAAGCCCTCGGGGGCTATTCCACTTAATTACTCACCAGTAACCTGTCTAACATCTAGCGGGACGGGTGATTTACATCAGTCGTCAAGTAGCGCCATCTAACCAGCGACCTATCACAAGGATGTACCGAACAACAATTCATGGATCGTGAGACCCATCAGGTACGATAAATCTTGACAATGACTGATAAAGACTTCTTACTCCCAGGATTGAGTCGGGGGTGCTGTATCCCATCGCACTCCTTGCATATACTGTCGTTGAGCTTGTACGCTACGGATCGTCATCTGCTGCCCCCCTGGTGGGATTTAGCCTCAAAATGACTAAGGAGGTCCTTCGTGCCTGCCTAATTTCCACAATGGTAAGTGCATTCACCAATCCCCCTGAAGGCATTCTTAAGCACAACACCAACAGGGAATTGCGTCGACTTTGATTATCGTTCGTATAGTACTAGGTATCGCAATCAACGACGAGAAATCGTTCCGGGCAACTGTTCTGGGGGAGGGAGATGGCGGGATTGGAGGAACTCGAGGGATAATTGAAAGCGTTCTTGACGTACGACGGCCCGAGGAGTCGGTTATGTCCCGCGATGAGGAACGAGTAAAAGGCTCAGAACATGCACAGAAGAACGAGGATTTAGTAGGCTAACTCTACCTTTGAGTCTGGATACAAATGTAGAGCCAATCCGCGCCAAACCAATCTCATGTATGTTCTCTTGGTATTCATCCAGCCTGTCGTCTTCGAATTACCCGGTAAATCAGCAAAAGTCCTGAAGGTGTGAAACCTGATTACAATACATTTTAGTCAGTAGAATTCTCCGATATGCTATGGGTAACTTTTGATAGACTTATACCTTGTTGGTGGTCCCGAAAGCCGTATACACAATTTTTAAGGACCTTCAGACCATCAAAATACGGCTCAAACACGGTTCAAACTCGCCTGAAATACGTGGAAACCTGCGAGATCAGCTGCCGGGATTGTGCTCCACCGGACTCAAGACTGCACTGCGGCAAAAACTCCGACTCAGGATACCTGTCGATGTCCAACATCGAGGATCCTGTCTGTGCAGCGGGAACTCGCTGTTTGAGGCATAGTTTCTGGTGTTTATTGAAACCTTCCGGGCCTCTCTCGGACTCACAAAACAGATGGATCGGATGGAACAAACAGATATAGGTTGTTGGCGGTGCTGTCCTGTCGCCGGTAGTTGAAGAGGTTGGGGGGAAGTTGACCCAGGGACCGTTGGTGAGTTGGTTGAGCTTGAAGCACCTACAAAGCAAAACGATGATTGTCAGTACGGTTTCTGGGAATAAAAGAGAGAAAAGTTGCGAGCTTCGCTAGAGAAAGGCGAATCATGATGTAGGTGGGGTCATAAATCAACTGTCACGTAAAGAATGTCATCGTGAATCATCGCATTCTGTTACCGTTGCGCAAGGCGTCGGTTCACGGACGACTCCCATTGCAGACCGTGAGTCAATTTCAGCTCTGCTTCTCCGTCTCGACCACGACATCGTCGACGAGTGGGCTGGCTGCTCTATTGCCCCCATACATTCAAAACAGTCTGTTCCCCGCTAACACCATATCTACAGCCCCATTTCACACTCAAAGGCAAAGTCTGGTCTCGTTATGCGTTGCTGTGGACCAGGAGGAATGGTAGTGGATTACCCCAATGTGCAAAGTGTGTATCATTTCCGTTTTCATGTTACATTGAATTATCGAAAATCACCGACACAATCTTCTTTTGGATATCATCACAAGCACTAAGTCATCGCTATGCATCGCGGAATCAGATCAAACTTTAACGCCGTGGTGACTTGTCGTTACCGGCGGAACCGGTACCCCCTTGACCGCTTGAAGCTTGAACCTTGTCATCAGGAGAACTCTGTAGTAACTGCCGGGGTTGAATTTGCTTTGAATTTTAACGTGAAAACTCTGGGTAAATCTGCGATTCATCTTGGACAACTATTCTGGTGAGAACGGACGGACGTGCTAAGAGGCCTCAAATTCGAGGAAGCTCAAATGATTGAACGACGCTGCAATACAAAGCTCACATTTGCTCTCAACCAACTAAAGCTCCGAGCCAGATTCGCATCGTCTAGTCAGCTTTCCCTCTCACTCGTGAATCTCAGAACAGTGACTCATTTCAAATTGGACACATGGGCTGGCTTCTTTTTCTCCCCCGAGACAGTGACGAGAACCCGAATTGGGCGCTTCTTACTCCCGTAGATTCCAAGCCGCAGTCTTCTCTCACGATAATCCTCATTTGATCGCTACAACCCGATTTCGCGCTCTCGAGTGGTTGATCTACCGAGGGCAATGTGCCATGGGTTCCGCCGTGGACATTCATAATGATCACGGCACATACTACACTTTCACAGCTCTGCAACTTCCAGCTGTTTGGTACGCGCACTCAATCCGCATGCAAGAAGGTTCACAGTGTCGAAGTCAGCCGACCACCACAAATGATCTATCGAACCTGTCAGTCTCATTCTCGCGCTCATACTCAAATGCGCCACAAGCACGGCGAGACTTCAACCCCGCGATAGACATTGATGTCTGGCATGGAAGCTGTCCCTTGTTCATAAGGGCGAATATTACTGCCTCGTGCGCAGCTCGTTGTGCTCTTTTGGTCTTGTGGCTGTCTCTTGTACTCACAAATCTTGTCGTGTATTGGTGCATCGCCTGCGGACTCCCGTGCTCTGGTGAAGGGTAAATCCTCTTCCTTCAATTACAACCTGGAAGATATTCAAACGGCTCTCCGATCTAATACTTAATGATCCACAGAAACGGAGATAGTTAATAACAACGCTTAAGTTGGCGCTAGAAGGGTCGGAGTTCGTATACTGGCGCTCGAGGAAATTCACTCTACCATTTGGTGGAAGCGATTGAGGAGATGAGGAGACTGCGAGCTCCACATGTGGAAGGCTGTTCTGTGGAGTGGACTCAAATTATAGGTCACATCTGTCGCTCAAACAGCTCGAGCCTGAGTCACTTACCGCCCGGTCGGTGAGTCTCCCGAAGTGCCTCAAGTCATGAGCTTCCCATCAAGACGTCTTTATGTCTTTAAGCCGAAAAGACCAACGCGCCTGCACGAGGCATCTGGCTGATATGAATAAAGTCTCACCCAGCCGATGAGCATGGATCAGCGTGTTGCCTGGTGACACCGCTAGAGTATATATAGGTTCATCCACAGTGCTTCACAGTATTCACCTTCAGCAGTCATGGACGAGAACCCACCAACCAGTGCTCAATATTTTGTCACGACTTGGTGCTGGGAGGTGGGCACACAAGCATGCACCCTCAAGACAGTTGGCGTTATAGTCAGATTATGCGTACGTCATTGCTGCAAACATTCCTATCTACTGTCCCGTTTTGACGTGGTGACATCTTTAGGCTCTTTTCCTAACCTACGGTCAGTTCAACTGTATCGAAACTGGTAACCATTGCCTGCCTAACTTGTCTTTGTTCATGTACCAGGTATCCATCTCGTTCTGTTCGTGGTGTGCATCTCCATCCTTAGAAGGCACCGACATGGACGGTTCCGTCTCCACTGCCTCCTTGTCACAGCGCTCTTCGTACTGGCGACTTGTGGCATCGCACTTGAGACAGCTAATGCTACTCTCAGTGTATATGATGAGAACATACTCGACAGCATCCCCATGATGAAGTATAAAGTGAATTTAAGTTCTATATGGCCGTCGAGATCGGCTTTGGAAAAACTAGTAGGACCACAAGCACCTAGTCCTGAGGACATGTGGAACCAGATATTCCTGCTAAAATCCTATGAAAGGTGTGTTCCTCCAACAATACTCCTCGTTCTACCATCGATAAAAAAAACCACTCGATAAAAAAACACTTGCCATAGCAAACTGGACTATGCTATGCAGGCCATGATAGTCACCTCCAAGTACGTCCAGATATGAAGAACTCGTAGATCCTAACCCACGCCCTTATTTATTGACATCACGCTCCGACAGCCTGGTCACTGACAGTATCCTCGTGCGTGACCCCCCAATCTATAGTGCTCTTCTATCTAACCCAAGTTTCTTTAAGATCTGGAGATGTTACATTATCTGGGGATCTCGATGGCGCGTGGTGTCACTCCCGACTCTGCTCTGCCTTGTCAACAATGGTACGCATTACAATGAACAATCTTGTATGAACACTCATTCTGACCGAAAAACAGTCATAGGCTACCTTAACATATTCTATTCGACCGATTTCTCGGACAGGTTACGTTCACAGGGCTTCACCGAACTTTGGGGCTCCGATGATAAGTCCAAAGCTCATGTGGCCCTCTTACTCTGCTTCTCATGTGGGAGTTTGTTGAGCAACCTCCTACTCACTGTGCTTATAGGTAGATCCTCGAGTAAATTTTAGGAATTTACTCACCAGTGACCCTTCCACCATCTAGCGGGACGAGTACTTCACATCAGTCAGCAATGTCCAAGACTTAATCACCGACCTATGACAAGGATGTACCGAACAGTAATTCATGCATCGTGAGGCCTATCACATATTACAATCTATTCAGCAATGCTCATACAAAGCTCTCGCTTCCAGGGTTGAGTCAGGGGTTCTGTACCCAATGTCACTCTTTGCATATGTGGTCCTTTTACTTGTGCAATATGCATCTCCCTTACCTCTCATTTTAATACCAGAAGGGGTTTACAGTACCATACCAGTGGTTCATTCCTGCCTAATTTCCATGATGGTGAGCACATCCACCGCCGCCCTCCCTGGGAGTATCCCTAACCAAAACACACAGGGAATCGCGTCGACCTTGATTGTCGTTCGCACCGCACTAGGTATCGCAATCAATGACGAGAAATCATTCCGGGCCACCGTGTTGGGGGAGGGTGATGGCGGGAATAGAGAAACTCGAGGGATCATTGACAGTGTTCTCGATATCCGGAAACCCGACGAGTCGGTCAAGCCCCACGACGAAGAGCGAGCAGAAGGTTCGGAAGATGCACAGAAGATCGAGGAATCAAGAGAATAGCGCTAGTTCAAGTACAAAATCAGCCCTATTACGAGCTAATTGAATCTTAATTTCACTCCTGACATTCCTAGACCAGCGTAGGGAAACGCCTTTGAGACCATCATTGATATCAGAGCACGGGAGAACTCAGATATTGGGATTATAGGGGACAATGAAGAATGTCCGTGAGGAGCGGCGGGGAGTACACAGGAATTAGATAAATGAACCGAGGGACGATGTATCGCCGTCCTGTTCAATGATCAAAACGATAACCTGGCAATCTCGTTGACAGACTCGGAGCTTTCATGGGAGATACGAGCGATTTGGAGGACGACTTGTGGGATCGAGAAAGAATCGAACCTTAGCGCTTAGCTCCAGAGCCTAGAGGGGTAGGAGATCAATTACAAGGTTGTGCCCCATCAGCTGGACATAAGGTATGTCATATCGGCCATCTAACGTCATCACACGTCACTCAAAAACCGGTCGCGTAGACAGGCTTGCTTCTCAATCACGACGTCGAGCAGCCTATTCTCCTCATACAAACTTAATCCTCTCTTCATATGTGATCTCCATCGTCGAGGCACTTTGGTAGAGCGCGGGAATCAGTCTAAAAATCTAAAGGTGCGTGGGTGAGCCTCGTTGGATATCCTCTTTCCCCGCATACGATGCTGACCTTCTTCTCGTTGTACAAGTTCTCTAACACTCCCGGATCTCTTGAGCTATAGCCAGTCCCACCCTATTACCTATCCCTAATCATCACCGTCACGTTATCCACCAACTCCTTCGACCCTCTGCACTTCAGCTATCGGCGGAACCGGCATCCGGGCAAACCCTCGAAAATAGGCTCAAATGCTGGCGGTCGGTACGGTGGTTGCAATCAGAGTCGACGAAAAGAGTGCTTGATGACCGTGACTCAGACTAGTGTTGTGTGCGTCTCCTTTCCCCTCTCTGTTTCAATGGATTGACTTGATTCTTATTCATTATGCACTAGTACGACCGCTCTAGGCAATCAAGTCTTCGTTATCACCGTCGAATACCTACGGTAGAATTACGGAAAAGCGGCAGTGTATCTGGCATAGTCATCATTGTGTCACTACTTGCCTGTTCGTATTGGCGATGGGGAGAACCCATGGATCCAGATGGACCTGGTCGGGGTTCTGACCCGATATGCTTGCCAGCGGTGAGTGTTCATGGACACCTTTTTCAGCATAGCGGTGCTGACGAGTTCGCACGAATACACAATCGATACGATGCATTTATCTAACTCTACTACTACGTTCGGAGGTGTGAATGGCTCTTGGGTCGAGGAGAAGATGGAATGCTTGCTCCCCACACGACGATGATCAACATTCGTCGGGTACGCACCTTGAATCGGAAGGTGTCTTCCCAATCCGGAAGGATTTCGGTGCTATGAGGGATCACGATACGCCACTACGTGTGATACTTTGGTTTCGTCAGGGAAAGAGGACCCCCGACCGGGAAAGGAAGGTTTGAGGGCGAGCGATGATGGAGGTGGAGGTGCTGGTGCTGGGAAATCAATAGAGGTAGTGGTCGGGGATATGCTCGTAGATAAGATCTTTACCTTTTCATCGGTATTGATGGCTGGCAAGCTGGGGGGTGGTGGTGGTCACCTGTTTTTAGGCTTATCCCAAGCAAAGAGTACTTGCATCACCGTCGTTTTCGACTCTCACGCGAGGTGGGCGCCCACACATCTTTGTCGGCCTCGAAGCTGTCATGAAGTGCCGCTTTTCCCCCTATCTGTTCCTTTCTCAGCGCCTATTCCCCTTTCAGCGCTTACTTGTTTCTTTGACGCCTACCAGACGCCCGTTTCCCCTTCCCACATATTTCCTTCTCACACTATTGTCTTTTACACCTTCTTCACGACCCATTCATTCTATTGTCTTCTCTCATCTCTTAGTTACTCATTCCGGACTCGTTATTGTCTTATACTTGACTACCATTGTTTCCTTATTGTTTTCTTATTGTCTTTCCTATTCGTTCACGACTCATATCTCAGACCTCTGACTGGGTATATAAGCTAGGTAGTTTACACCTGGTCCCTCATCTTGACCTCTTGTCGTTGGGACCAGGTGAGTAGTTATTTCTGTCCTTCTCTATCTGCAATGTATCTGACTTGTCGTTGGGACCAGTTATCTACCTGCTCTTGCCCTCTGCTCGCTACCTCTGTCGTCTCTGTTGTCGTCTCTGCTAGTCGACTTCCGCCGCCGTTGTTTCTATAGTCCTAGCGTCTAGCGCTTTAGGACAGAAGCCTGAGATTTTTCGTGGTTATTGCCACCATTCATGTCAATGATCGTCGCGAAAGTTCTTAATGCTCGAACTACGCGCTAGTCATCGACCCGTCTCGAAGTAGTAATACCCCATTCTTTGAGAGATCTCGCCATTATCTACAAAACCGATATGGTATTCGGTGGTGTCAGTCAGCCCTCATCAACACAGTCAGTGGTGGTCGTGTGATTCATCTTGCACAATTTCCTCTCCAGTATAATACTTTACTTCCTAATCTACTCTTTCATCATGATTTGTTCGCGAGAAAGAAATCGGCTTGGCCACGCGCAATCTAACCGCACTCTACGGGATTCTCATGAAGTCGAGATCGAAATTTACTCAGTCAGTGTACTGGACTTGCGTTTTAACGGTCACTTAGTTCATGAGCAATTGGCACGGTGCTCTATCTACTGGGGTGGTCGGCCCATCGACGACCTTTTCGCTCTTCAGCGACGACCGTCCGTTCTTTTCATCCTGACAAATTGCTTCATTCAGTTAGGATACACGATTAGCGATCCACTCCTCATAGCCTGGTACCTTTTGGTTGGGCCACCCCCGGATGTCGTCGTCGGTGAAGAGCATAATGCTCATATTTTGGGGATCGCGTTATGACGACCTCGATAGAGCTACTTCAAGGATTCCACTCTAGAGACCAGTAATGATGGGCGGTAAAAAAGAGTTCAACGACTCCACGGCCATCATAGTGAACAAAAAGGATGAGCGCAAGAAGGTTTATTCGATTGATCGTGGCGTACGGCTGATCTCGGAGCAAGTGAGTCTGGAGAAGATTCATACTTTCGAAGACATGTCAATGACTCCGAGCGTTGGCCTTGGAAGGTGACTTTTCATCCTTGATAAAATCCATTATGGCGCGTTATTGACTTATGACGGTGACTTCCAAGGACATTCGCATTTGCGACGACTCTCATTCCATACCGCGAGACAATTTTGGCCTTGCTTCTTCGTCTCGACAACGATATCCCCGACGAGTGGGCTGGCTGTTCTATTGCCCCTATATAAACAAGACAGTCTTTCTCCCGCCAACAGCGTATCTACAGTCCCATTCCACACTCAAAGGCAAAGTTTGAACGCGTTATGCATTGCTGTCGACCAGGAGAAATGGTGGTGAAACTCGAGGGCCTATCTGAATTCACGTTCACGTAAATTTCACGGTTTGTGAGGTACGTAAATGAACGTGAATTTCGCGTTTTGATACACGAGGTACAAAGTTTTTAGCAGTACTAAATTTACGCCATGATATTCTTGAGATCATTTTCAGGAGAGTTGGTATCGATAAGGACCAAGGTGGGTTCGCGACAAGGTACGTGATGGTCATGATAGGTCAGTGGTAGCTTCGTGGTAGTTCCGTGTATGGCCAGTGGCCACTTGGAAGGCTAGTAAAATAGGGATAAGCAGGGAAACCGAGAGTATAAGACGCTATTAGATGGCGATTTCCTCAAGGTTCACAACACAGTCATCGTAATTCTAGCATGGGATAATGACCGAACTTCGTTCGCCTCAAACGCCAGTTGGATTCGTCGGCAAAGCGACTGGGGATGATCCAATCGACCACTCAAAAACTCAAGACCCGGCTCTCTACGACTTAAAGAGCAATCTTAAATCCATACGGGACCCAGGACGCCCGTCAATAAGCTGCCAGACCGAGCGGAAGGAGGCGTGAGAAGAATTTGCGGCATTTCCCGGGAAAAGAGAGAGAGAGAGAGAGAGAGAGAGAGAGGATTTTGTCTATGTGTGCTCAGTGTTCGTTTATTCAATATACGAGATTACTAAATTTTTCGGAGAGTGACCACGGAGCCCAGGTTCGTGGTAGTTCCGTGGTGAATTGGTGCCGCAAACCTGAAACAGAAATTTCTGGTGGCCCGTATTCAATGTTAAATAGGATATATCATATCTCATCTGGTCCACAATCATGGGTTGCGAGGATCTAGATCACGGCCTTTTACAGATTTCAAGAGACCCAACGATGCCCTGAATTGAAAGGCGAAGAGTTCCATACTTGTCTAACATCATGCACGCCCTGTCTACGATATTGGAATTTCACCTCTCGGAAGCAAGCCCGAGCTGTGTTGGCTTGTGGAAATGAAGAACCTTCCTCGCTACTTGTAGTCGCCGTAAAGAATTATAGTGATTACGGCACATACTACACTTTCAAAGCTCTGCCACTTCCAGCTGTTTGGTACGCGCACTCAATCCGCACGCAAAAAGGTTCATAGTATCGAAGTCAGCCGACCACCACAAATGATCTATCGAAACTGTCAGTCTCTTTCTCGCGCTCATACTCGAATGCGCCACAAGCACGGCGAGACTTCAACCCCGCGATACACATTGATGTCTGGCATGAAAGCTGTCCGTTGTTCATAAGGGCGAATATTACTGCTTCGTGCGCAGCTCGTTGTGCTCTTTTGGTCTTGTGGCTGTCTCTTGTACTCACAAATATTGTCGTGTATTGGTGCATCGCCTCCGATTCCCGTGCTCTGGCGAAGGGTAAATCCTCTTCCTTCAATGACAACCTGAAAGATGTTTAAACGGCTCCCCGATTTAATACTTAATGTTCTTCAGAAACGGAGATAATTAATGACAACGCCTAAGTTGGCGCTAGAAGAGTCGGAGTTAAAATACTGGCGCTCGGGAAAACCCATTCTACCATTTGGTGGAAGCAATTGAGAAGTAAACGCGGACACTGCGAGGGCCGGAGAAGGCTGGTTTGTGGAGTGGTTTCAATTTGTAGGTCATATCTGTCTTCAAATAGCTCAAATCTGAGTCACTTACTACCCGGTTGGTGAGCCTCCGTCAGTGCCTCAGGCTATGAGCTTCCCATCTAGTTATGTCTTTGAGCCGAAAAGACAAACACGCCCGCGCGGAGCATCTGGTTGATATGAAGGTCTCACCCAGCTGATGATGAATCAGCGAGATGTCCAGTGGCTCCATTAGAGTATATATAGGTTATCCACAGTGCTTCACGGCAGGGTGTTTCTTCACCTTCAGCAGTCATGGACGAGAACCCACCGACCGTTGGTCAATATTTCGTCACCACCTTGTGCTGGGAGGTGGGCACACAAGAATGCACCTTCTACACAGTGGGCGTTTTAGTCGAGCTATGCGTACGTCATTGCTGCAAACATTCCTATCTACTGTCCCGTTTTGACGTGGTGACATTTTCAGGCTCTTTTCCTAACCTACGGTCAGTTCAACTGTATCGATACTGGTAATAATTGCCTGGCTAACTTGTCTTTGTTCACGTACCAGGTATCCATCTCGTTCTATTCGCGGTGTGCATCTCCGTCCTCACAAGGCGGCGACATAAACGTTTCCATCTCCATTGCCTCCTTGTCACAACGCTCTTCGTACTGGCGACTTGTGGCATCGTACTTGACACAGCCAGTGCTATTCTCACTGTATACGAAGTCAACCTACTCAACAGCATCCCCATGATGATGGATGGAGGGTATTTAAGTATTATATGGCCGTCGAGATCGGCTTTGGAAAAACTAGTCGGACCACAAGCACCTAATCCCGAAGACATGTGGGCTAGGTCAAACCTGCTATTCTTATATGAAAGGTATGTTCCTCCGATAATACTCTTTGTCCGGTTATGCATCCAAAAAACTTGCCATAGGAAACTGGAGTATGCTATGCAGGCCATTATTGTCACCTCCAAGTACGTTCAGATATGAAAGACTTGTAGATCCCACCTCAGGGCCTTGTTTATTGATATCATGTTCCGACAGCCTGGTAACCGACACTATTCTCGTGCGTAACCCCCCAACCTGTAGTCCTCTCTACCTAACCCAAGTTTTATCGAGATCTGGAGATGTTACATTATCTGGGGATCTCGATGGCGCGTGGTTTCACTCCCGGCTCTGCTCTGCCTTGTCAACAATGGTAAGCATAACACTAAGCAATTTTGTATGAACACTCACTCTGACTGAAAAACAGTCATAGGCTACCTGGCCATATTTTATTTGACTGATTTCTCGGAAATCTCACATTCAGATGGCTTCACCAGCCTTTGGGGCGCCTATGATAAGACGTCCAAAGCTCATTTGGCCCTCGTACTCTGCTTCTCATGCGGGAGTTTGTTGAGCAACCTTTTACTCACTGTGCTTATAGGTAGATCCTCGAGTAAACTCATAAATCTACTTGCCAGTGACCCTTCCTCCATCTAGCGGGAAGAGTACTTCACATCAGTCAGCATTGTGCAACACTCAATCGCCGACCTATTACAAGAATGTACCGAACAGTAATTCATGCATCGTGAGGCCTATCACATATTATAATCTATTTAGCAATGCTCATACAAATCTCTCGCTTTCAGGGTTGAGTCAGGGGTTCTGTACCCAATGTCACTCCTTGCATATGTGGTCCTTTTATTTGTGCAATATGCATCTCCCTCAGCTCCCATTTCAATACTAGAAGGGGTTTACAGTACCATACCAGTGGTCCATTCCTGCCTAATTTCCATGATGGTGAGTATCCACCGCTGCCCTCCCTGGGAGTATCCCTAACCAAAACACACAGGGAATTGCGTCAACCTTGATTGTCGTTCGCACCGCACTAGGTATCGCAATCAATGACGAGAAATCATTCCGGGCCACCGTGTTGGGGGAGGGTGATGGCGAGAATGGAGAAACTCGAGGGATCATTGACAGTGTTCTCGATATCCGGAAACCCGACGAGTCGGTCATGCCCCACGACGAAGAGCGAGCAGAAGGTTCGGAACATGCACGGAAGAGCGAGGAAACAAGAGACTAGCGCTAGTCGAAGTACAAAATTAGACCTATTACGAGCTAATTGAATCTTAATTTCACTCCTGACATTCCTAGACCAGCGTAGGGAAACGCCTTTGAGACCATCATTGATATCAGAGCACGGGAGAACTCAGATATTGGGATTATAGGGGACAATGAAGAATGTCCGTGAGGAGCGGCGGGGAGTACACAGGAATTAGATAAATGAACCGAGGGACGATGTATCGCCGTCCTGTTCAATGATCAAAACGATAACCTGGCAATCTCGTTGA
>JANHQD010001621.1:0-41102 GCA_024721195.1 Marasmius sp. AFHP31 | reverse complement strand
ATGGGCTTTGACTTCGTTATCCTTGTTTATACTTCCATCGCGCTCATGACTCGACACGACGTTCGTACGGACCTATGGAAGCTCCTTTTTCAAGACGGACTGGTGTATTTTTTGGTAACTTTTACCGCGAATTGCTTCCCTACGGTACGTTCTTGATGTGGTTCAACACTATCTCAGGCTGAACGCTGGTCGCCGTTAGGTGTTCAATATCCTCAATCTTAGCAGTCAGCTTTATCGTTCTCCTTTCCGCTCTCATAGCTTATACTTGGTTGTGCGTATCAGCGATCGTCAACGTGTACGTATCAATGTACACTGGTAAAAGGATTAATACGCTCACATCATATCTTACAGAATCACCACTGTGAGCTTCTGTCTTTCCGTAATGCCTACTCGGGTACTCAACGATACCCCCAGATACCTCCAGCTGTGGTTAGGTACGCGACAATCCCGAAGTCTGGGGTGCTCGCCATTGACATATCCCCAGCTCGATTGCTTCATGTCGTGCTGTCATGCGCTTGATGCAGTACCGTCCGGATGATAACAGCATCACGGATGTTCTGGCTCAGAATACCTCATCCATTCAGGCTGGAAGACGGGCGATCCTTCCGCTCGCTGTTTCTCCCCCCAAACCGACGCTGGCCCGACAAGGAAGAGGAGCAGAAGTCCGAATGACGACAGTTCCGGAGCGCTGTACGATATCGGAAATCGAGTAAGTCCAAGCTGTTGATTTTAGGATTACTTGACTTACAATCGTCCGCAGGGAACAATCTTTGAGTCGCGATGGCTATGATAGCATAGACGCTAGCGCTGTGAAGAGCCTCGCGCGGCATCAACATTCGACACGAGTACAATGTGACCACAGTTGACTCACACATATGACATCCGTTCTGACAACTTATTATCATTATCTTTCCGTAGAACGTAGAACGAATAATACAGACTTTGTGCCCCAGGTGGACCAGAATGATGTCGGACGGCTAAGATAGTGCCGATTCCAGATAATCTTCGGCTTCTCCGCACGGAATGAGGGGTTAACACATCTTCCTAAGGGCTTTCGAACCACACGAGGAGCAAGAAAAGCTCCCGATAACCTGCAACTGGAGATCACGGTTCTGGTTTCGAGTAAAGCCAGTTCAGAGTTGTAGCTTGAATGGTATTTTGATGAATAATCCTCCCACGCCCCATTTAGGGAAGTTTTTGTTTTTGACTCTCACGGTCTGCCAGCAAGAGGCGGGGACAGGTGCTATTCCTTCTCTTCAGCCTGCCAGCTCCAAGCCTACTATCCCTCTGCATCTTATATGGACAAATGATTCAAGAAAAGCTATCTATACTACAAACGAGGGAGGCACTAAACAGTAAGTATATACACGAAGTCCCGAAGGGATTACATCACTTTCGGCGGCCCCGACCGAGCGACAAAACGTGGTCAACACCAATACCTAGGCCACCCAGAACAGGTTTGGCTAGTACATTAGGGACTAAAGGAAGCTTCTCAGCTACTCTCAAGCCTGTGTTCATGAACTTCTGCTGGTTCCGAGCCTGGGCCGCCAATCTATCCTCCTCCTCCTCCCGACGCAACCGTCTTTCAGCCCTATCCCGCGCTTCTTTCTCTTTCGCAAATTGGTCGCGTAGACCCATTATTTCCAACTCATGAGCTTCAGATTGCGCCCTGAGCTGCGCCGAGAGCTTCTCATCCTGCTCTTGTTGCCACCTCGTGTAACTCGCCTTTTCCTCTGTAGCCCGAGACTCTAATTGTTCCCTCCCTCGTCGTTCTTCTTCCAGTCCTTTCTGCAGGTCTTTCCTCTCGTCCTCCCACCTTGCTAGCTTCTGTCTCAATTCTTCTCTCTCCTGTTCCAGCTCTCGCCTCGCAGCTTCATTATGTCCCCTCAAATCGTCCATCTCCTTCTTGAGACCATCGACCTCCGCTTTGTGCTGAGCAATGATCCTATCTACCTCCTCCCGATGTACCAAGCCTGCCGACGTCTCCTCAAGGGTCTTCTCCTCCACACACAGCTCCTGCTGAATCTGCACATTATTTGGCGTCAGCGTAAAGATGTGCTCGAGTACGCCGTATGCACTCGGAAGTGTGCGGTCGTGGCGCATGAACTTCGCGCCACCGCTGACGAGTTCCTTGAAAAATTTGGTCTCGAGCTCGTGCTCCCGTTTCTCCTTGACGTCCTTGGGGTCGTTGCTATCCCAATGAGTGGTGAGGACAACAACGTTCTGGTACGTCTGCGTTCCGCAGAGGTTCTTGAACATCCGCAGGTTTCGGGCGCTCTGGCCACTGAAACGGGGTTCATTGATGCGTTGGATGTAGATAAGGCCGTTGAGCTTTCGCTGAGCGTCATACCTCGAAAATAGTGAGTACACCTAAGGTAACCAACGTAGGGGGAATATTGACTTACTCCTTGATCAGGAAGCCCGAGATCATCTTTAAGACATCCGTGTCGTTGATGGCGTCGGTACGAGAGTCGTCGAAACCAGGAGTATCGACCAGAATAACTTTTCGACCACTGTCTTCGTGGAAGAATCGGTAATCCTTGACTTCGCTCGTCTCAGATTCCATGCTCTCTCCAACCTTAACGGTGGGGTCACCAGTGACGAGCTTGATGAACTAAGAAAGCCTCATGGTCAGGGCAACGTCAACGCGAGGGCGTACTTCACACTTACAGACGACTTTCCAGAGCCGGTGGCACCCATTACGCTGGTGTTGTTGAAGCGGTTCAATGCAAGTTGCAAGAGCGGAGTGTATAACGGATACTCACGCAATGACAACGTCGTCTTGGTTCATGATGGATTCAAGAGCTTGGATGAGACGGTATTTTACTGGCGTTATCGAGCTTGAGTTGAGAATACCAGGAGGAGACCTATCTGTGTGAGGCAGTTACGGGAGAAGGTCGCAGCGGGGGTATATATGGTGTGTGGCACGCAACCAGTCACAGCGTTGAGGCTGATTTATAGTCACATATAGCGGGATTTGACCCAATATCTTTTTACTATAGTCTGAGTGCGCACTCAGCACGAGGACGGAGTGAGGTCTACATACGTGAATGACTGTCTTCATCCATCTGAAATTTGAATTCCGCCTGCATCATCACGTCCATCAATCATTGACAGAACTTCCTGTCAGGAATGTAAGTATTACCGACCTCTGTTTCTATAGATTGAGTCCTGACTCCACACTCGCATAGTCGGCACTGGATACATCCGATCGGCCTCATCGCAAATTTTTGCTCTCATAGAGGGATAGCACATTCGAAACGAGACTTCCATAACTCAGCCTCGCCACCAGAGTCATCTCCGCACTTTGGTCCTTGTCTTCTATAATTGGACCCGGGGGTGCTCACTACTATCCCAAATCTCCCTAGATTATTACATCTGCAGTGTGCGTACCCCAGAATAACCAAAATAACTACCAGATTGCGAACCTGAGTGGGCGCTCATTCAACCACGGGACAGGTCGATTGATCGAGCATTCGAGCCGTCAGTCTTTCAGCGCTTTCGATTCAACTCTAGCCTTGTTGAACAGCTCCTCGGCCACCTTGAATCCTTATCGGTCGCGGTGGTTATTTGGGTTCTGGAGTAACTCCCATGAAGGAACACACTAAGAGTGTGCAAGTTTCCTGTCAAGTGTATAATTCATCGGGATTTGACCTCTCCGAATGTGAACTGACTCGGAGTCTCTGTGCTAATATGAGTAGCTTGGGCGTGCTATGTGGCTGAACTTGAAACCTTCTGACTGACATCTTGACCAAAAATCAATGCAGTCAGAGCTTTGGTTCGATCGAGGTCATGTACCACTTTGGGTTCTGGAAGAGCGCGGCGCTCCCAGGGTGAGGCTACGGTGTGAGGTGTCTGTCTTTTCGAGAGGAATCAGTACCAATACCCGTCTATCTGTGTATTGATTTGCGGACTTTGGAGACCGGTCTTGGTCATATATACGCGGGTAGCTTTGCGCAGGACTCACGGACCCACGCAAGTCAAGCCCACCATGCAGCTAGCCCCTCAAGGTACGAAGACAAAGAATGAACGTCCCCGAGCGTATATTGCGTATGGTACCTACACCCTCTTTTTGGGATGCGTGACTTATTTTGTATGATTTGAAGCGCTATGGGAGGAACTGGAACCGGAAAGACGTCGGTGAGTAGCAACGATATCGTGCACACTGTGCCCCCCTGACCGTTAACACGCAGTTTATCAACCTGGTCGGACAGTCAGAGTTCCTAGTCGGGGATGGTCTGGATTCATGCACCAACAGAATTCAGCAACATCCATTCACGTTCGAGGGTCAAGACGTGGTCCTCATCGACATTCCTGGCTTTGATGACTCCAACAAGAGCGACGCCGAGATTGTCAAAATGATTGCTGATTTTCTAGTGTCAGAGTGAGTTGAGTTTCTGAGAGTTTCCCTTTTTTTCACGTGTGTCTTTCTCATACGAAGCCTCGACCTCTTCTAGATACCGCGCCGACAGATGTCTATCCGGTGTCATGTACTTTCATCGCATCACCGACGTCCGAATGGGTGGTGCTTCCAGACGAAACTTCACCATGTTCCAAAAGCTTTGCGGTGAGGAGGCCTTCTCGAACGTCGCCATCGTCACGACGAGATGGGATCTCGAGGAGGAGGCAGTTGCCATGGCTCGATTCGAGGAGATGAAGTCCAAGCCCCAACTTTGCCGACCCATCGTCGACAAAGGTGGCTCGATGTTCCCACACGACCGTACTCCCGATTCCGCGAACAAGATCATACGTCGTCTCATCACCGGTACTTCCCCAATGCCGCTCCTGATCCAACGGGAGATGGCTGAGGGCATGAAGTTATCAGAGACCACGGCAGGGCGTCAGTTGGAGCAGGAGATTTTGGAGCAAGTGGAGAATCACCAGAGACAAGTGGCCGAAATAATTGAGGAGATGGAGCATATTCAGGATTCGACTGAACTTGAGGCACTCGAGGGGGACATCCGAGCTCTTCGGGAGCGTGCAGCACATTGGCAGGCTGAAGCTACCAAGCTGTCTGAAGCTCAGCTCGACCCTTCTGCAGACTCAGAGGCCCCTATGCGGCATTCGATCGACTTGGACGGCCCGCTACTAGCCGACTCTCAAGTTCCAATCCAGCAGTTTGGGGCATTGAACGCCAGAGCGCCTGGTCCAACCCCGTCGTTTGTCCATGCCGTTCCAACCAGGATACCCGACACCTCAACAGTACTTCCACCCGCTGTTCGTCCCGATACAACAACGGAGCCCCCACAGCAGTTCGCCACGATCGACGATTTGGGACAAGTTAAGAAAGAACTCCTACACATGCAACATCGCCAGGATCGCATAGAGCAGGAGCAGTCAGCGTCCGTCAAATATCCCACCTGGCTTGTTGGAATTCTGGACAGGGTTCTGGTAATATTCAACAACCTGCGGTCGAGGGACGTTGGTCAGAGTTGGAGACCGACGACAGAACGCAGCGCACGCACTGGGCGATAGATTTCCGATGAGATCTCTGTGTCTCATAAATAGTGTTTCGTTTGGATGTACCGAGATAACGAGCAGCTAAACTTGAAGGTGCTATTGAGGCGTTGAGTTACTCAGCCAAGCATTGAAATAGCTAGATTTTGATAATTGTAGCAATTAAAATCAAGCATTGCCCGCCGGGACTCCCTCAAAACCTCTGAGATGCCTTGCATTCATGTCGAGATATGGGTGACGATACACTTTGCTGCTTCGGGTCCTTGATTGGTTTCAAGTGGGTTCCGGGTGGTCGAAGGAACGGTTTGGCATACTATTAGTGATCGTTCAAGCCGGCAACCGCTCAGTACCGTACTGTAGTAACTTATGAACGGCGTTGCGGAAGGTATTCAAGGCTGAATTCATCCACGATAGTTCCACCACCCATGCATGCTTGTATCATCGTCGAGACTGGCCTCCTGACATAGAGAAAGCTGGGGTGCGGGATTCAGAAGGCGGATCCGAGAGTACGTTGCAAGCTTGAGAGAGAGAACGAGTCAGATATGTACCCGAAATTGTCGACTGGGGTAGTGATTTCGAGTTGTGTTGGGAGAAATGGCCGGTGAACGGTTGCAATTGAGGTTCAAGTGGCAGCTCGAGATCGCGAGTCATTTTTAAAGGCCTGGCCGATGCTGTGATTGTCAAGACGGTTGCGGACCAAGCGACAGACGCGACAAATCTGGGCGCTTGTTGAAACGAACACCTGTCTCTTCTCCCCACGAGGAGAATCAGATGTGTAAGTGCTATAATACATTCTCTCTCTCCGTCCAGATTATTGCATTTTACTGATTCCGTTCCTTTTTGCCTCTCTCTCAGAAATACGTTTGAACTTACTCAAGAATCGCATTGTGTTCGAGAAAGGGAGAACGAGCTATGAAGGTGTCGAAAGACAGACAGCTTAAAACCTTGAAAACTCCTTCATCTTTCGATATCGGTCTTGTAACAGCAAGAGGGTTAGACAGGATTGCCAAACGTTCTATGCAACTGCTCGTGATATGATCTCAGAGCGAATTACACCCCCCTCGGTGTACGTGGGGAGTTCTATCAAAAGACTTAGAGGATACAATGAGCGATTTAGAAGGTATACCGTTTCTTCAATTTGCCTTACTTTCATTCGTCAGCCACTGACTACAACAATAACTAGTCTCCCCAAATGACCCGCATTGTCTCTGGCCACGCTGAGTCAAGGAACGATATAGCCTGTTACTCAAATCAGCCTCCCTCCAAGACCTGTCACTTCCCCGCGGAATCAAGTCAAGTCTCAACGCCACGCCTACATCTCGATTGCACGATTGCAGAAGCGTGAAGAGAAACAATGAAGATTTATTTGTCCATTACATGCCCTACCCCTACCCCATTCGACTCCAAGCGTTCACACAGGCAGCCTGGACTCACGTCTGGTACTGTACCCGGCGTTTTCTCGAGGCCCATGGCTGTGAATTCTAACTATTAGTTTATCTTCCACCGATCGACCACTAATTGGTGGAGTGTGGAAGCAATCTATCTGCCGCCCAAGTACGACAGCCGTCTGACAGGCCTGCGTCGGACCCGCGGCACTCATTCCAAACCTTCATATCATCATCCCTGCTGTCAGTCTTATGTGCTGAACGAGCGGCATATGATCTTATTCATTTCTTCATCGATTAGCTTGACTCCAAAGCGGAGAGCCATAGGCTCGGCAACTCAAACTTTCCGACGCTGCACAAGACTGCAATCGGTATATATCAAGACCATGCCCGAGTTTTGCAGAACAGCAGCACGACTTTGCAAGTGCATCGAAGGTGAGGTACTCATGCTCCTGATGATGATAGTCATTCGCTTATTTCATCACAGCAGCCTACTAGAATGGCATATGACCAGGACGACGTCGTGATCGCGTAAGTCAGATACTAGTTCGACTCTTCCTAGGGCTGGGGACGTGGCTCATATTCTTCAGTGTAATGGGGGGCACTGGCTCTGGAAAATCATCTGTAGGTGTAGCTTCTGCTGTACCTTCGCCCGGAAACTCACACATCTTGTTTGCAGTTCATCCAGCTCCTGACTGGGGATGACAGCGTCAAGGTCGGCCATACCATGGATTCCGAGACCAGTGATGTTCGTCCCATTCGCTTCAAAGACAGCACGAGGGGTGTCAACATCACGATAGTCGATACCCCTGGCTTCGATGACTCACGGGAAAGCCTCACCGACACAGATATCTTGAAGAAGATTGCCGAATTCCTTCTCAACGAGTAAGCACATCTCTCGTGCAGGTCGATATATCAAACTGATTTATTTCACGCAGATACGACAACAAGCGAAAGTTGAACGCTCTCGTGTATCTCCAACGCATCTCCGATCCCAGATTCAGTGGTCAATCCAATCGGAACCTCGCGATTTTTCGAGGTCTCTGCGGAACGGCGACGTACAGAAACGTGGTCGTCCTTACCACGTTCTGGGACCGCATATCCGATTTCCAACAAGGTCCACAGCGAGAAGACCAGCTCAAGGCAAATTATTTCAAAGAGCTGGTTCAGGGTGGTGCTCGATTCATGCGCCATAATCGTACCCCCAAGAACGCAAGCGAGGTTCTCGAACATGTCTTCACGCTAGTACCGCGGAATGTTCAGTTACAGGAAGAAATCCGACTTGAAGGGAAGAGCCTAGAGCAAACTGCGGCTGGGTTTGTGCAAAGAGAGGAGGTAGAACGTATGATTGCGAAGCATCAACAGAGTCTGGCGGAGTTACGGGAAGAAATGGACGCAGTGAAGAACGACAACGTGGAGCTGAGGCAAGAATTGGAGCAGGAGAGGGCAGAGTTGAAGCAGAAGGTAGCACGCTGGGAGAGCGAGAAGGCAGAAATTCACGGAGGACTTCAGAGGCAGAAAACCCTACGCAAGGAAGCAGAGGCCAGAATGCAGGAAGAGAGTGAAAGGCGAGGAACTGAGATCGTAGATGAGAAGACATCTCAACTCGGAACGCAGATGAAAATTCGTCTGTTCGCCGACGAAAAGAAGGTGACACAAGTGATAGAGCTAGGACCAGTGAGTCCACCGCCGCCTTACGAAGTAGCACGGTACTGTGAGTCTTAATCGTCTGATTTCATGAGCTGTGGACTTACTTTCGAATTTCAGCACTCTCTACTTTCAGAAGAGAAGACTTCGAATATGCCTACTCCGACCGATACCCCCCGTACATGAAGAAGATCCCACGCAAGGATCGAAAGAACATCTTTGGAATCTTTGACTTCGAGAGCCTCCTTCAGACCACTGTCATGTTGTCCCTTTGTTCTCAGCTTGTTCCCACAGTACGCGAGCTGGCACCGAACGGCTCCGTAATCCGCTCCATCGAAGATCTGGTGCGGCGTAACCGTGAGCTCCACGACAAAGCGCGCGTCGAAGTCGGATACCCGGTGGAGCACAACATGTATCTCAACAAGAACATCGGACTTCGCGAAGACTGGTACAGTGATGCAGTCTTTGGTCAACAGCAGTTTACCGGGACGAATTCTACGACGATCACGCGTGCAGACCGTCGATGGGTGGAGGAATTCCTACAGGTCTCTCGGGATCAACGTCGCCGCGATATTTCACAGCTCCTCGAGAACGACTCCGACAATCTCTTCGTCCAAGATTACAGCTATTTTCGTGCGTCTATGAACCTCTCCGAAACGACCAAGTTGATGACGGAGGGGCGATACGGCTGTGCGTCTGTCGTCCTCTTCCATCTCGAGGCCGACGGTCAGTTACACCCTTTGGCCATCACCTTGGACTATCAAGGAAGCATGGATAACTCTGTTACCATCCTCAATCGTCGTATTGGACATGGGAGCAGCGGAGACGAATATACCGATTGGCCATGGCGCTATGCGAAAATGTGCGCACAAGTCTCAGATTGGCTCCGACACGAGGTGGCCATCCACCTCGTCCACACGCACCTCGTCGAAGAGGTGCTCATTGTGGCCGCCAATCGTGTCTTCGATCCAGAACATGTGGTCTTCAGGCTTTTGGAACCACATTGGGCCACGACGCTTCCGTTGAACAAAGCAGCACGAGAGACTTTGGTACCCAAGATCATTGTCCGGATGACGGGATTCAGCGAGGTCCAATCGTACGCCTTCCTGAAAAGTTCATACAGGAACTTCGATTGGACAGGGTTGTATGTTCCTAACGACCTGCGCAACCGTGGATTCCCGATTGAGCAGCTGGACGAACGCAAGTACCACAACTACGGATATGCCCGTAATATCTCACGTCTTTGGGAGATCATACGGAAGTTTGTATCCGAGGTCTTGACGGACGTATACGTCAGTGGGGACGAACAGGTCAGGAGCGATGGCTTCATTGCTTCGTTCTGTCGTGAGGTCCGCTCCAGTTACGGTGGCCAACTATCCTCCTTCCCTGACATCAGCACCCTGGATGAGCTGATCGACTTCGTAACCATGTGCATCCATATCGCCTCTCCACAGCACACTGCCGTCAACTACCTTCAGCAATATTACCAGACCTTCGTTCCTAACAAGCCGTCGGCTCTCTATACCCCCCTTCCGCGAACCCTTTCAGAGCTCAATAGAATCGGGGAGAAAGATATACTAGCGGCGCTTCCCTTGCACCGACCAAAGGAGTGGCTACTCATGTCACAGGTCCCATACCTTCTGTCGTTTGAGGTCGCGGAGGATAGCACAATTCTTCATTATGCTCAGACAGCTTCGACCTCCAGTTCGACGATAGGCGTCATCCGCAGAGCCGCCAGAGGTCTCAGGGACGATCTTGAGAACTTCATCCCCACCTGCCGACAATTCAATGAGGACCTTGACGACGGAGACAAAACACCTTACGACGTCCTGAATCCGACGAAGACTGCTATATCAATACTCATCTGAGGCCTTAATTCTTCGAATATGTATGTCAAGATTGTACAATGGACTATCGGTAGATATTCAGGTGTGGTTCCTGTATCTGTACCTATACGCACTCATTTCCCCGCAACTCTGAATCGCTAACGGCTATACAGTGATCTTCTCAGTTCAAGTTGAGGGTGAGGCTGCGACCATACCAACATCGAATCAAGGTCTATATTACTACATGACTCAATGAAAGATATCGAAGGGGTAACACTGACAATAACGACAAAACATGGCGTCGAACTAGGTTCTCAGGTCAACAACGAACTTAGGAAACAACATGTGTTTAGATCCTACAACCATAGGATACAAGGAGTCGAGGAGAAAAGACAGCGATGAGAGAGACAAAGACAAAAGAAGTAGACATCGAGACTCCAAAACTTGAGGCGCTCAAAATCAGTGTGCGGGTAGCGTTCCTTGATGCACTCCACGACGTAGCGAGCGGGGGTTCCAAACGTAATATGGTTAGACATCCCCCTGGGCATCCCCGAATGCAAGATCGCGACCACCTTTCCTTCGGCGTTGAAGACAGCTGAGCCCGAGTCACCCTTTTCGGAAAAGTTTCCGTGGTTCTTCCCGTAGTTGAGGACCGCCAACTCGAAGGATTGATTCTTGAACTTGTCGCAGACATAAGCCTCCAGCTCTGAGAATCGCCCAAACGTAAGATCCGACGACTGGCCGCTCTTTGCGACGATGAAGCAAGGGTTACCCTGGTCATCCCAGAAGTGCAGGTTGGCCAGGCCGGCGGCGTCAACAGTGCCTGACAGCCTGAACAGGTGGTCCGTCGGGTAATTGAAGACGGGTGGGCTGGCAACATTGGGGTAGAAGAACGAGACAATCTCTTCCCGGGTGTACTTGCCGGCTGAAAAGATTCATGTTTCCATCAAACGAAGATGAATAAAAAGAGAAAGATAAAAGCACAACGCACCGAGATACACGACGTTTCCCTTGTAGTTCTTCGTGAACTTGGACTCGTTGAGCGCGATGACACCTAGGTCTCGGGTATAGCAGCGGCTGTCAAGATCGTTCGCGATTTTCGGAGCCCAGTCGAGCCAACCAATGACTCGCTGCAAGGTAGGGCTCCAGGTGGAGTTGAGGAGCTGGAAGAAATCACTCAATGTCGCGACGTCCTTCTCCACCCTATTCAAGTCCTGCCTCTTCCTCTCCAAGTTGTCCATGTCTTCATCCGCGTCGTCGGGTTTCGGCTTCGTCATGGTCTCGGCAAGCTGCTCGGCGAAGAGCTCGGTGTCCCTCAGCTTCTTGGCCACAAGCGCACGTGTCTCGTCGACGACCTTCTCGAGACGATGACGACCGCAGTTGCGGATGTACTGTGCACCAGGCCGGCCACTGAACTCGTAGTCCTGGTCCGTATGCTTGGACACGACGTGTTTGTTAGTAAGCGCCATGAGCTGCGTGCTCTCGTTGCCCTGCCGGTCCTTTCCCTCGTAGAAGTAGAGACCGAGAGAGCCCTGCACATCGTTATCGGCTAACTCCTGCGCGGCGAGGGGAACGCCAAGGACTGCCGTCAGCTCGACGGACGTAGTAGGTCGGGTTCATGTCCTGGACAACACACATGATCTCAAGGGGACCATCAAGAGGTTCAGCGGCTCCCTCAATCCAGTGAACAGCTGCATCTTGAATGCCATGCTTGGCGAGGATGGCGAGGATCTCGGTGTTGGCGTCACGGCAGGAGGTCTCCTTGGTGGTGTTGGGATGAACTGAGATCCACAGCACAATGTGGGCATCGAAGACATCCTTGCCGTCTTCGTCAGTCGTGGAGAAGCGGACCGGGAGCATTGTAGCTACGCAAACTCCACGGGCTGGATCTTTGAGCAACCTAGCGATCTCAAGAGCAATGGTCTCCTTCCATAATCCATTCTTTAGGACTGGGTGGTTTGCTCAGTGAGCGGTCTTCTCCGGAATTATGGAGTGCCTCTCCCGAGGGATGACGAAGGGACGCTGCTGGAGATCGGAACGGTGGAGGAGAAGAGGGTGGTGAGAAGAGGGTGGTCCAGGGAGATGCCGGTATAGAAGTGGACGCGCTCGAAAGGCGAGACGAGGTCTGGGACCACCGTTGTGGTGTTGGAAAAGTGAGAGAGAAGCGTGGCCTCGCTGGACGAGGGCGAAGTCGGGGACGCAGGAGCAGTTGGATTGGGCTTCCGGTTGTCGCTGAGGCACTGGAGATGTAAGACGTTGACCCCTGAACACGAAGTTCGTAAGAGACGAAAAGAAAAATAGACCAAGGTTCTCACAACCAAGCTCGCTGGGAGACCTTTTGATCGCAGCGATAAAGTCGATGACCTCCTGAATAGCATCTACCGGATATGTCGTTGAGTGAGGGATAAACGTGTGATGGGACGAAGGTACTGACTAGGACCAAGGAATTGGAGAGCCGTAAGCTCCTCGTCCGTCAGGTTAAGAACTACAGGAGGAACAAGAGCTCGTAAGTGGAATAGACGAGGGAAGAAACACTGAGAGCGCTCACTCTTTTCGTCATCAGATATTTGGGCAGGCTTTCAAACAGAGATGATGGTCGCAACGCAGACGAGGCAATTTCGGATGCAGGATTGGATGTAGGATGAGGAGAGGGGGGAGTAGAGTCATTCGCAGGGCTTATATTCCAAGAGGTTCTAGGACGCACCGTCCGCACACGTTTGCTCGGGTCCATGATTATCTCGATACTAAATACTTCCTTGCTTCTGTGACGCCCAGTTTGTCCTGATTAGTACGATGATGTGAGAGTGCTGGATTGGGGTTGGTACAGATGAAGGACAGAAGAGGAGAGAAGACTACAGGGGCCAGGGGCCAAGCTTGCGCCCAACCGCCCAACGCCCTCAGATTTGGCGGGTCACGTGGCACTTCTGCGGCACATTCTCTTGTTACGAAGTTCGAACATGGAGGGCAATGCCACATTGGTAACAGCTAGCCAGTGTCTACTGGAGCCCGCAGCGCTCGAGAGCGCTTGTGTCCCTTTTGAATGAACTAGGGATCATTATCACTATCGTGCGGAAAAAAATTATGTATGTAATATCAATAATACACTAAAGAAAGCCCATAAATCATCTATATCTATCTGCGAAGTCCATCTCTCCGAAGCTCAGGAGGACGCCGAAGACTCTAACGTTCGTAGAAGAGCAACTAAACCGAGGTCTTCCTCAATCTATGGCGCACAATCCAGTCAGTCAAGGGCGTGTAAGGACGATCCTGAATTCATGACATACTTGACGCCTCAAGGCTAGTTCCTCTCTCGCGGTAGACGACTTGAACATCGCGTCAACTTCTTCCAACGGAACATTTGCAGTCTCGGGAACTCGGTACGTCGCCCATAGGTAAGCCAGGAAGCAAGCTGTGGCAAATATCATGAAGGTGCCACTACATCGAAGTGAATGAGGTGAGCTTGCTATGCGGACGGACGAATAGGATAACATACGCAGAGGAGTATTCAAAGGCCACTGGTGTGATGAGGCCTATAAGGACTGCATTGAGGATAGTCAGCACGCCTAGTTCTCTGCGCGTCAATAACTCAACACACAATTGTTCAGCCAGTTGGAGGCCACTGAAAGTGCAACACCTCTGCTCCTCATAGAGAGGGGGAATACCTCACTAGGAAGAACCCAACCGATTGGCCCAAACGATAGGCCATATGCGGCAGTGAAGGCGTATATACAGCTTCAGGTTTTTGTCAGTCGGCTTCAACTGCTCGTACCACGGTGAGCTACATACCCCACTGCGACCCAGGTAGGAAGGGGATTTTCCGACCAAGAATCGTGAAATACGAGAACCTAAACACTTCAGTCAACCTGAATGCCTTTGAAAGACCACCGGGGCTTACGAGGATGGATATGAAGAAGTGGGACAGCCCCATTAGAATACTGCCGCCTCGAAGGAGGGGTTTCCTCCCTATGTAAAGCCTTGTGAGAGTGGTTGTCGCCGAGATAGACACGCTACGCACCCCAGCGATCAATAAAGGCTATCGTTGGTAGCACTGCAAGGAACTGAACAATCCCGATTCCACCGGAGACCAAGAGTGTCGTAGTCTCTCCAGTAAAACCAATACTCTCAACGAGCGTAGGGCCATAGTACAGCAAGGCGTTAATTCCACTCCATTCTGATTCAGAATCGAAAGTCAATCTAGCGAGACAAGAGCAATTGCGTTTGTGTCACTCACGTTGGAATACCATCATCAAAACCCCAATCCATGTACGGTCGCGGTATACCTCTCCGAATAGCATCTTCCAGGTCCTTAATTCCTGGGAAACGTCGCTTCCCTTGTGAGACGATACAACATCGGTTCCGAGGGTTTGCTGTATCATGGTGACTTCAACACGCATTTCCAGCAACTCAAGCTACCGAGAGATTGTGTTAGACATTTTCAAGACTGGGCGTGTAGAAGGGAAAATGAACGAACGCGAACGAGTGGGTCCGATTCTCTTCTCAGTCGGAGTTTCGCGAGGGTTGCAAGAGCTTTGTCGTACTGGCCTTTCAAAACCAGCAATCGAGGGGATGCGGGGAGGAACAAACACCCAAAAAGTAATATGAGTCCCGGTATTATCTGGAAGCCCAGAGGTAGCCGCCACGAGGCCGATCCCGGGACTGGAAGACTAGTCAGAGAAGCCGAGATATAACAGAATTTGCACCCACCATTTCGGGTGAAAAATCCTAACCAAAAACCTAGGACGACACCCAGGACAATGGAGAACTGTTCTAAAGCCAGGAGGGATCCACGAACTTCTGGAGGGCTTATTTCGGCCATGTATAGTGGGGAAAGCATGCTACGGCAATAATTGAGACCAACGTTGGCTTGTACACTTTACTGTTACTCACCTCAAGGCACCCACACCGACCCCACCAACTGCCCGTCCGATGAAGATGTGAGAGAGGCTTGAAGCACCACACTGGAATGCAGATCCTATGCAGAAGACGACTATACGACTATGAGCTGAAATATCCCGGATTAGATGGAATGGATGGTACTCACGACTAGCAACCAGCATTGATGTTCTGCGGGAGTACCTATCCGTCATAACCCCAGCCGTCAATGCACCGAGTAGAGCTCCAAGCTCAAGAACCGCAGCTAATCCAACCAATTAGTGAATCCTTGAAGAAATTCGGCCAATGGGAGGTAATCACTCATTATTCCTTTCTGTAGTGCAGTTACTGGCCAGCGACCGATAAAATCTTTCATAACGAGGACATTCGCAATCTACGGACACTCAAAGTGAAGTTAGAATCCGCATTGAAAACAAACGATGGCCACTCACCACTCCCTGGTCGTATCCAAAGCTAAGACCTCCGATACTAGCTAGCAATGCACACGCAAGTGCGTAGGAGTTGTGCCGCAGCCCAAGAAACCCTGTCGGCCCATAAGCATATGTGTACGATCCATCCTCGTGCAGAGTGAAGTAGCCTTCTCGAGACCCTGTATTCGTGGGTGTTGAGTATAGTTCATCCTCCTCTGTGTTTGTGCCATGTAGGAGCCGTTGTCGTTCGGAATCCAGAACTGTTTCTGGGGAGATATAGTGGTCTTGGCCGCCGCGTCCTGTTGTCATTGGTATTCGGCTGTCGACAAAGGTGTGATGTGCAGGTCGTTAAGACGCGCAGTAACCATTCAATTGCAATAGTAGGCTGCGCTTGACAACGAGGCCGGGAACGAGAAACGAGAAGTGAGAGACAGAGGAGCCAGGACTACCCTGGACCGCCTCGGAGTGCTGGATCCGGACTATCTTATCTCGAGGCTAGCGCACAATCTTATCTCATACCAGAGACCCGAGGCGCCCGCGCAAACATGTACTTAGACAAAAACAATGTGTTTGCGGCTCTTCTGGACAAATTCCGCTGGATTCATTTGGTTCTGTGTGGATTTTGGTGGTCTAGTTGGATCTGGTTGGGTCAGCACAGGACCAGCCGTTCTTCCTTCCATTGGCCTGCCAGAATTGATACTAGATACTACGTGTTTTTGTCCAATAATGTAACCAGTAGGTTTCACAGCATCAGTTACAGTCTGAAGGTCCGACGGAATAGTTTGACTCGAGCTCACTCCCTGAATTAGTAGAGCTATCGCTCCTCAACTGAAGGTCGTATGTGAGTCTCAGTACTCGTCACGCCAGTCTGAGACGGCGATGCAAATAGGATTCCATAAATTCACGATTGTGCATGTAGTCGACATGCATTGCGTGTAGGTATCAAAACGGCATGGAGAACTATGTTACAACACCAGAAAGGCAGCGAAAAAAGGTGAAGTAGTATTTGCAATCACAAGCGAGTTTGTCTAAGAGTCGGGCGTTCACGATGTCGAAGGAAATCCGCCTTGGTCTGCTCTGGCACCTTAATATTCCACTCCGGAATCTGGTGCTCGTAGCTAAGGTTTGCCTTGTTCTTGATTGCTTGGTCGAGTTGGGCGTCAGTCATACGGTTTATGACGATAAGATTTTCCTGCGTCTGGCCATAGATGACCATCTCGTTGAAGCGCTGAGGATTGGGAATAGGGAACTGGAGCCCATCGCGTCTCCCCATGTTGGGGTGCCTAGAGAAGAGCACGTAGGGGCGGCGAACTCCCCATGCGGCAACCTGTTGATCGCGTTTAAGCTCGCTGGTTGCAACGGTCAGCTCGTCTCGGTTAACATCCGTCTTCAGGTCATGTCGATGATCCGGTACCCATATCTGTAATTCTGCCGTGAACAAGACCATCATCTTTGAATGTAGGAAGAACAGACCTTGTTCATCTGGTCCCATTTATCCCCGTCTCTGGCGTAAATCTCGCAGACAATAGTCTTTGCCTGAGGTCCAAACGCAGTAGCCTTGATCCAGTCGGAAAAATATCTCGCGCTGCAAATAGTGAGCGTTTGAATTTCAATAATGAAGACCAGGAATAGTACCTACACGCGTGGATCGTCTGCGACGTACATAGCGTAGCCCCAACGCGCCGCCTCCTTCCTATCGTGACGCCTACCGCCCTTCTCAAGGAGCTCAATCGTATCGAGATCCATTCCGGAATACCCAATAAACTTTCGCCTTGGGTAAGCGGTGAGCTTAAGACCCTGCCATGGGCTATGAAGATCTTTTGTACGACGCCAGGTAGCCAGCCCTTCCTGGTAAATCGACCAAGTCAGCCCATTGGGACAATGCTGGAACGTGACGCCTAGCTCGACCAGGTGAACATTAGCATCCAACCCGAATGCGTCATCAAGACTGAGATAGTGCTAACCTAGCATCATCTCGACTCTGGTACTCTGATTCATTCTGTCGTATAAAATCTGGGAATAGAATCTTGAGCGAAGGCGAGAGACTCGAGCTGAGGGTGCCAGTCACCATGTCCTTGTAAGGTTCATTGTTGTAACCGCGTATTCTGCGAAAATGTTCCGTCTTGTGCTCTGTTCAGTGTGTCAGTTACCAGCAGGGACATGCGTGAGGTTTATTCCTATTCACCCGGGTACACCTCGTCGTAGGAAACAAGCTCAATGAACCGACGATCCTTTCCGTTTTGATCCTTGACCATGTAGAAATATAGCGCTCGGTCCATCCTACATGAAGACCGGAGTCGGGCCACTGTGCCAACCGAATGTCGCGGAGACACTCACATATCTTTGCTTGTGTTTCGGGAAACGATTGCCAGCTTTGCCCCATTCTTCAATATATCGCCCACGATTCGAGGGACGTCAGGATAGAGCTGACATTGGTGTCTTGCGTTACTACGAGAGTCGTCAGTCAGACTCGGGATTTGAGATATATCCGCAAGAAGACTCACGTTCGGTCTCTAACTAGACGGTCGTTCACCCGCTGTATATTGTCTTCGATCTTTGGATAAGCTCCGCGCCCTCTTCCCCAGGTCTTTTTGTCGAGGTTTCCCGAAAAGATACACCAGCTTTCGAATTGGTTCAGTGGTTCGGTCGATAGGAGGAGATGACAGAAAGAACCGACTCTGTGGCTAACGCGACGACCGTTGGATACATGATGCGCTACTCAGGTTGAAAGAATGGTCGAGTTCATATAAGAAGGGATGCCTGCCATCAACCCTCAAAATTCCTTTCCATTTGCAAGCGTGAATTACTGTCATTCCAAGACGTGAACAAGGCCATGGGCGAGATTATCGGATCTCGATTCAGTTCAACCTTTGGGGTCTCCAGGTATGGGTGTCGGGGTCGAAATTCCCCGGGTGATGATGTCTTCTGATTGCTGCCACCTATTGAGTCGGAGTATAGACCATGTATCATGCCAGATTTTTGCCATTGTCTGTGAGCTCCGGTTCCGAACGCTGTCAAGTTTGGGCGTGCTTTGGAGTCACCCATAACACAACTGGTGGACGATATGCACCATTTCGGTTGTGATACTTCGGAGACGAGCATAGACGGCGTCAGAGATGGAGTTGATTGGCATCCAGTGAAGCACGACAATCTAAAGCATAATAAACGCATCGCGTTGATTGACGTCGTGAGAGGAAGAAACGCGAACGGATTAGCTAAGCAGTTTCCTCTCAGTTGATCATTCCGAATCCAAGGCCGCGCCAACGTCATACCAGCACTGGCAGTTCAATACCAACAATATACAAGAGAGATGAGAAGACGAAACCTGGTAGCTCCCCTTCAACCATCTCAGACTTCATTCAAACTGTGCGCGAAGCTCAAGAAGTTACCCAGACCACTCTCTAACAGACCACAAAGTAATTGAAATCAAAGCCAAGTGCGCGCTCTGCATGTTCAGTTTCACTCACGTCTATATTCTACAACCTCGTGTGTGTAGCCAGAATGTATGGTGGGCGAAGCTTGGTCCTCACAAGGCGGGCAAAGGCCCACTGCCGGCCCCGAACGCAACACCCCAGACCACTATCTTCAATTCATATGTTGTGGGAGGGTTGACCTAGTATTGACTGTTCTTACTGGCCTTCAGCCTACCTGAGAGAGATACCACTCCTCTACGACACACTTGGAATCCTCCACAACATCACTTTCTCAAATTTGCTCTCTCAGCACGCGTCACTCACACTGGTTACCCACCGGACATTGAACCATCTTAGGTCAACCTTCTGGCGATATGACTCTGCCGACAATGACTAGGGCACTTGGCGAAAGTACCGAAAAGTGTACTACGGAACAGAGGGTGGAACATGGGGATCGGGTTGGAATCTGGGGGGTGTACACGTGAGGCACTATGTAGTCAGACTGAATGTCGTTCCCCCCAATTTGTTCGTCACTGAATCACCTTTCAGATCGACCGACGAAACCACACCTTCCTAAACCTGAGCTACAGCTTCGACCAACCTACCCCAGCACCACGGGGGATAGAAATCTCCGAGCTCGAATACGTCTGTTGACGACAGGATCGGCTTACCCTTCTATCATCCGGACATCACGAATAGATGCGATTCAAACCCAGTCGGACCTTCTGGGAACTATCAGTATCGAAGTATCAGTTGTACTTCTAGGTGGTCACTATAAGTACAGCGTCATCAAATCACACGAGTGTCAACACGTCCCAGACATGTACCGGGCAGGTTGAACGTTCAGATGTACTCCACAATCCACCTCTTGGTCAGTACTAAAGGATGCATCGACCCGATCTCTTCTCGTTCACTCACTTCTATCAGCCCTTTTTATGTACCCAAAAGTCGTCGCTCTTGACACAGAGTGCGTCTAGTGTTCACCGTGGAGCTGCAGCCTTCCTAACGAGTTCAGCTAGTTGGACCCTCTTCTGGGGATGGCTCAAGGAGAGCGAATGGGGCAAAGGTCTCGGCGCCAAGTTCCCCGTGAAAGACAACATCGAGAAGCGGAACTACTGGGAGATTCAAGACCGAACGTAAGTTCTCCAATACACCTCCATCAGAGACTATTTTTCACGTACCTCGTCCCCAGAAATCACAACAAGGCATGCGGCATGTACGCTGATATTCCGAAGATCGTAAAGGATATCTTGAAGAATGGCGGGAAACTGGCCATTGTCTCTGGAAATACGAGCAAGGAAATGTAGGTGTTCCGATCTTATGCTGCTCTACCCCAGAGTTCTTACGACAGGAACGCTATTAGGTGCGACAGAGCCCTTTACTATTGGACTGTACAGGATCAACACGGCAAAGACCGACGGCTTATCGATCTTGTGAAGTTTGACGAAGTGGGATATAGTAGGTCGACTCATTTGGAAGTCTCATAGTTCGAGAGAGTACTGAATGCGATTTCCGTAACAGAGGATAAAACGGAAGCCTTTCGCAAAATCAAGGGATATACGAACTATGATTATTCTGACATGGTAGGTCTCACTGGTACTGCGGGGCGAAGACGCGGCTGAGCTTTCTTTCCTAGATACTTTACGATGATGAGGCCATCCACAACACTGTCGAGATGATGCTTGGTACGCGACTAGCCCCCCCCATGTTCAAGCTCAACCTAACTTTACGCTGTTTTCAGGCGTGACTTTCCACGTTTCGCGTGACCAAAAGGGTCTGACTTGGGAGAACTATCAGGAAGGCATCGACATCTGGCGACGCACCAAAGCTATCTACAGCCCATGGCATGGATTGAGCTTGAATAAATATCCCAAGAGAAAGCTAATCGGATACTCCGGAATGGACATGGGGACGATACAACAACTGGAAGCTGGCGGGAGACGCACGGATAGGAAGGAAGCTGCTAGATGGGGCTTCGCCATGTACGTCGCGGACGACCCTCGCATGTAAGATTACAAGTTGCTGTGCCCCTATCTAATGTCTGATCCTTTGAGCAGCGCCAAGTATTTCAACACGTTTATCAAGATTTTCTTCCCCTTGACCCCAACGGCGGTATGCGCCGTCTACGCTCGAGATGGGGATATTTGGGATCAAATGAACAAGGTATGTGCGCCCAGGCCACCGTACCGACCGACATCTACTGAGGATCGCCTAGATTTGGGTTCCCAACTCACGCAGCGATCTTCAACAAGACAGGTTGACGGAATTCAGGCTTGGGTGGAGCGAGGAAGATCGCAACCGCCAAGTCGCCGAGTGGGGCGTGAAGAAGCCTTATGTGCTTTTCTCTCGCCATCCCAACATGGGCATTGGCTTCCCACTTCTCTGGCCTCGCCGGTTCACCGAGCTGGTGATATATCCTCAGGTTCAGGAGAACCTGATCTTGACGGTTCGCATGTCAGACAGTGAGCTGAAGGCTGCGAGCAATGTGGAATACGATAAGAAGATCAAAGACTGGAACATCACCATCCCACAAGAAACCCGTAACGACTTCGCTTGGAACTTCGAGAATATTGGATGATCAGATCAGTAAATTCCTCCCAACCTCTGGTATGCAGATTTTCGAACGTGTATTTATGTACTTTGTGTTCAGTAGCATCGAGTCAAGTTTATTCACCATAGAGTCCAAATTTGCCAGATTTCAGCGTCATCCTCGGCGTTTGGGCCATCGAATACTTCGTTGGCAATTGGCATCGATCAGGCATCGGACAGGACGAAACTGAGTCAACTGGAAAAGTAGTCAAAGTGTCAGATGTCACTAAGTAGTTATGTGGTACATTTATTTGTGGATTGACACCCACTACGCATTACGCCTTAGCTACGTCCCTTAACCTCCCGTCGACAATTGGATGAATGACCGGGAGTGTCTTCTTCGCCTCCTTTTCAGCAGCATCAACCTTCGCCTCCTCTGCATCTGCAGCCGCTTTCTTGTCCTTCTCGTTGTCCGCAGCTCTAAAGATGGACAGGTTCATCCGCAAATTGATGTTTACCGAGTCCGAAGCACGAAGAAGGCTGGCCATGGCACGCGTACGGACACGTTCGTAGGGATCCAGCAACCCCATGTCCTCATTGTCGGCCACTGCGAGCGCAGCAGCGAGGAGCATCCCAGCTGCGACCCATCTTATAGTAGAGATCCCCAGGTCCAGCGCGGACTGTGCGGTGTTCTGAACGAGATCCTGCGTTGATTGGACCGCGCTCGAGACGTCGGACAAGCTGCTACGGAACGAGTCGGACGAGGGTAGATTGGGCATGGATGGGCGCTTGATTTCTGGTAGCGACGGTGCTTTGAACGACGAAGTTGAAGGTGTCTTCCACGCCGGCATCTTGGGAATACTCGGTGTAGAAGGCGCCTTCCAAGACGGCATGTTGGGGAGATTTGGCGAAGAGGGCATCTTCAAAGAGGGCATGTCCGGGAGACTTGGCGAAGAAGGCAACTTGAGCGACGGCAAATCCGGAAGACTCTCCAGACTGAACCTTGGAAGCTCTGGTAACCGAGCCTCGAAGTTCCCGACAATCTCCATAGTCTTGTTTGACATGGCACCACGAGCCGAAGGCTTCTCTGTCATTTGCTTGTTTAGGAATTGAGCGCCTGTGGATCGATAGTCAGTAGATGCTTGGACGAATGAAGTATCCTGACCCACCAAGCAAGAATTTTCTGATCAAGGCGCTCTTAGACTGCCCATTCTCTGTCGTGATAATTTGTTTCTTGCCCTTGAGGACATCGTAGCCATCACCCCCTTGGGACATATAATCGCCGACCATGACGAGATACTTCCGAGTGCTAGTACGTTTCACCTCCTCCTTGTCCACAATTACACCAGGCTTCTTTGGGTCTTGTTCCGTGAGCCATATAGAGAGGACACGACTCCGGCCAGGCTTCCTGCTGTCCCAGGTGACTCTCATCCCAGAGATCGCAGGGAAGCGACTGCAAGATGAGGTCAGATATATGCCTAGAGAGATACAGCTAGATAAATCACCCTTCGTGAGTAGGCCATCGCGAAAGACCAGATTCCATCGTATCCCACAGAGCGTTGGCATCGAGCTCAACAACGATGGTGGGGTCGTCGTAGGGTAAAACAGTCATCAAATTCTTCAATGTGAAGAACCCTTTAAATCCTAGCTTCAGTATGCCACAATTCCTTCAAGACGGACGAGCCCTCACCTGGTTCATAAACTCCGTCACCGCGGAAATCGCCACAACCAGCGACAACACAATCTGTCTTTCCGTAGCCCATTTTGGCAAGTGCTTCATCGTACGCAGGCCTTATGCAATCGGCAATCCAGTTTCCGATGGGAGACTACAGGTCGACTGTCAACCCGGCTCGCGGCGTGAAAAGATCAGACATACCTCTTGCAGGCGAATGAAGGATGAACGGACATCCAGTTGAACCTCTGTGATGAGAATCGGCTCAGACATGGTAGCATTGATGGTTCCAAGCTCGCTATCAATGATAGCTTTCATAGCTTCGTTTACAGGCGTGCTCTCTCTCGTGATGTGACGCTTTCCTACGAACGGCGTCAGTCCTATCGGCAAGTAACCGTCATTTCTCGCCATGGACTCACCTGTGATCTTTTGGATGACCTTATTTCTGATGCTTCCTGGCGGGTTATCCTTAAGTTCCAGGACCACCTCGCTGAGGTCTTGGAAGTCAGTGCCACTTTTAACAATCAGAGTGTCTCCCTCATCGTCTTCAGCACCCTCTTGGGGTGCCTGTATATCGTAGCCGTCCCATTCGGTGACACCTTTCGAAATCCAGTAGATGTGGTCGTGCCCGCCCAAGAGTAGGTCAACGCCCTGAAGAGAATTTATATCCGTGATCTCCTGGCCCTTCGGGGAAAGAGCACCAAGGGCCCTAGCAAGTTTGATGTCCTACAAGACATCCATCAGAGCTTGAGTCGAGGCATGCGAGGCTATGCACGACTCACATTCGGGATACTATAGTGGAAGAGTCAGTCGAAGGCATGATCAGAAGGGATTCATATCCATACCGTGAATGGGTCACAGCGATAACAAGATCGCATTTGTGTTCACCGGTGGGGTTGCGAAGGACGGCAGACAAATCTTTTCCGACCTCTGCCATATCCTTCCACTTATAATTTTCAGGCCATCCAGTTACCGTGGCGATCCACTCTCTAACGAGTTAATCTATTGAGTGAGGGGCTCTTGGGAATAAATGGGACGTGACATACTTCTCCACGAGACCAACGAAGCCGATGCGAATGCCAGCTCTTTCCAAGACGTAAAGTTCTTGCATGGTTTCAGGAACCTTTCCGGTCTTCTCGTCGACGATGTTGCTGAGTAGCCAAGGCTGTGAAAACGGGGCGTTCAGCGCGGGAGCTCGTTGTATATCAGAAATTATGGCGTACGAATGCAGTATCTTTGATTAGCTTTTGAAGTTGGGGCACCCCTGTTCGGACATGAGCGATGGGGAAGATACTATGCAGGTCATAACGCACCGAAGTCGAATTCATGGTTTCCTACGTAACGAGGTGAACGGTGGTCTACGCCAAATCGAGACAAGACTCACCAACACATCCAACATCGACTCCAAGACCATTGATAATAGGTGGCTGTCGTAGAGGGTAAGTTTGGTCACCAAGTCAATAGCGAAACATGATTCGCAACCCACCATGTGTTTGCCTCGAGTGACAGAGCTCTCTGTCGAGGGCGAAAACAAGTCACCAGAAAAGACGATCAGGCCATCCTTCTTGCCATCCTGCCTCTTATTCCATTTGGCGGTTATATCAGCCAATGAAGTCGCAAACTTGGTGACGTCGATCGTCTCTTGCTTGCCATCTATCTTGACCTTTTGATCTCCAACTTGATACACGTCGTTGAAGTGAGCGATACTTAATGTCGTGGCGGACCCAGGAGTTGGAGACTTGTTCTGTTTTTTAACCCAGTGCGCGATCCCTTTCGAATATATCTCCCAGGTCAAACCGGTTTCGGCGGGACAGTCGTTTACGACGACTCCTACAAGAATTTGAGCAACAAGGCGACACTAGAGATGAAAGACACATACCGAGATCACTGACGTCTTTTGGAGCCTCGTCGTCGAAGAGAACCTGTATACTACGTCGCATCACATATCCGGAACTCGCTTAAGAGACATACTGACCATATCGGTGTAGTCGTACTTGCACCACCCATGAATTCGCTTGAAGTGGTTGGACTTTGGTTCTGTATACAGAAAATATGTGACAAGCATCCCTAGCCTCAACGAATTCACACCGACCATCAACGACTTCGTCGTAGCGCACAAGCTTGATGATTGGTTTCGTTTCCCCGGACTTGGGATCCTTGGCGTGAAAATAGTACAAAGCCCGATCGCATCTGTTAGCAATGGCAAATGCCTTTCAGCTCGCGATGTTTCGTGTCGCTAGAGATGTACGCACAGAGCCTTGCTGGTATTCCGTGACACGATTGCAAGAGAGGCACCGTTGCTGAGGATATCGGTGACAATCCTAGGAATGTCAGGGTTCATTTTGATCTTATTGTCACGATCACTAGTAGAACAAGCTATTAGCTGCGTCATACGGATTGGGAGCTCATCGCGTGTACTCACCTTCTGTCCTCAAGGGTGAGCTCGTCAACCTTGTGGATGTTATCTGTGAGTTTATGCGCAGCCTTCGGACCCTTCCCCCAGGCATCTTGATCAAGCTGACCAGTGAAGATCGTACCACTGCAAACCAATATCAGAACCAATAGTCATAGAGGAGGTTCAGAGAGCCTCACTCTGTGTCGAGAGCAACAAGCTTTGGGAACATCGTGAGATCCTACGATGGGACTGAGAAATGAGCAACGTTTCGATTTACAAAAGACCGTATATAACTGATTGACCGACTGGTGCCGATTTGGAATGTCACATGTAGGTCATAGCTACATAATACTGTCGGAAATTATGAAGTCCGCGAATATTCAACCTGCCTGTCAGCTCCTGATGTGACGATACAGTAGCTATCGAATAGACCTGAATCGTGTTGGAGACTGATAGTTACTGTTTGACAGCTGGCATGGTAGGAGAACCCTCGTGGGCTATCGGATAATACAACACAACAACAAGAAAAGGGTAAGAGCGACAGGTGTGAGCGAAGGATGCGAGCTGAGAGTTACTCGGGGGTGGTGGTGAACTGGAGAGTTGCACAGTTTGATATTCGGGAGCGCAGGATCCTCGGAGCTCGTGGGAATCATCATCCTTCTTTCGGGGTTCGTTTGAGCAGGGTACTTATACAGATTCGAATCGACACAAGTTTAACTCGATCCTCATCGATATAGAACATGATGTGCGGAAGATAAAATACATGGAACCGTTTTGCGCGTACTATAGGAATGATGCGACTTTCCAAACCAATCAGCCAATGTTTTCACCGAATCTCCCGAAATCGTTGCGGGTTTCCTGAGGAATCGTAACGTTCCATTCGCGAACCTTCCCCTCGTAGTACACATTACTTGCAGACCTTAATTCACTGTCTGACATGCGAACCGTCAGGATGAGATTCTCTTGAACCTGTGGATATATCACGAGTTCGTTGAATCGCCGAGGGCTAGGAATGGGAAAGCCACCACCCATGTTCGGATGTCGGGAGAAGAGAACATAGGGCTTCTTCACCCCCCACTGGGCTACTTGACGATTGCGGTCTTCCTCACTCCAGCCGAGCATGAAATCCGACGACCTGTTTTGCTTGATATCGTTGCGGGAGTCAGGGACCCAGATCTAGACGATTCTCAGTTGACGCCGGCTCCGGGCTGATTCGAGCTGAGTGCACGTACCTTGTTCATTCGATCCCATATATCCCCATCTCGAGCATAAATAGCACAAACTACGGTTGCGGTCCCGGGGAAGTAACTCTTGATCCAATTGTTGAAGTATATCGCCCTGATGCCCAAATTAGAGAAGAGAAAGGTAGTACAGGAACCTGGAACCTTACACGCGAGGGTCGTCCGCGACGTACATGGCGAAGCCCCATCTGGCAGCTTCCTTCCTATCAGTGCGTCTCCCGCCGGCTTCTAGCTGTTGTATAGTCCCCATATCCATCCCGGAGTATCCGATGAGCTTTCTCTTGGGATATTTGTTCAAGCTCAGTCCATGCCATGGGCTATGGATAGCTTTAGTGCGTCGCCATATATCCAAGCCCTCCTGATAGTTAGCCCAGGTCAGACCCTTTTGATCTCGCGAAACCTGAAAAGTTACGCCTAGAGACATAGGCGTCAGTCAAGCATAAAGCGAGAACGAGGGGTTCATACCGAGCATCATCTCGACGGTATTGTTGATGGCCTCATCGTCGTAGAGTATCTGAGGGCGACAAGTCAGCGCGGGTCCTCATTTAAAAGTCACGGTAAGGCTGACCATGTCAGAATAGTCGAAGTTGGTCCAGCCCTTGATTTTACGGAAGTGGGTCGTTTTGTCGGCTGCGTGCGCCGTCTCAGGCACTGGGTTGATGCTACCTTATGGAACTGACTTACCATCGTACACTTCGTCAAATTTGACGAGTTCAATGAGCCGTTTGTCTTTTCCGTGATGATCCTGGACAGTCCAGTGCCAAAGGGCCCTATCGCACCTGATGGGCTAGCGTAAGTGCCATGAAGTAAAGCGGTTCGCATATTCGAGATACCTACATGGCTTTGCTCGAGTTCCGAGAGACGATGGCCAGCTTCGCACCATTCTTCAAGATGTCCTTTATAATCTTCGGGACATCGGCGTACATGCCGCAGGCCCTGTTGTGATTCCTGGTTGCGAGATATAAGGAGCGGTCTGACGTCGGTGACTTTTGAAGACATACGTTCGGTCTTGGATTTCCCAATAGTTTCTCTTCTCGATATTGTCTTCCGTAGGGAAATAGGCGCCCGCGCCCTTGCCCCATTCGTTTTCCTTGAGCCACCCCCAAAAGATGGTCCAGCTGGATGTGACTGTGAGTATGCCGCAGAATGCAATAGAAACTAGACGCACTCTGTATCAAGAGCAACGAGTTTTGGATACATGGAATCTGGGGGGCAACAAAGGCGTGAATGGAAACTTTGGAATGCGGAGAATAACGCGAGCTCGTTTAGCAGTCGATACGTCCTTTAGTACAGCCGAGTACTCCTGTGTACGAGTCCGGTGCAATCGTCACCTTCCAAGGCCCAGTGCAACTGAGTGCATACTCGCGACAGGTTGACACTCGTGTGAGTCGGTAGTCGATGGTCGCCGGTGTCTTCAAAAAGGATATTCTGAACGGATACATTGATCAACTGGGGTTCGACGCGTCCATTCGAGATGTCCGGAGTAGAATAGGTTCTCACTGATAACAACTGGACAGACAGCATGTATTCGAAATGTCTATGACGTTGTACCGGTATATTCGTGATCAAGACGGCCTTGAGTGTGGATGCAGCTCTGGTGAAATGAATTCTAATGGAATGAGATGCCGATGTCGTATTACTTGCCTTCAAAAGCTGGTGGTTCCAACTTGACACAAAAACTCTCGAGTTACCCCATAATGATACTCGTGCTGATCGAGCGGATAAACGTGTCTCCTTCATTTGAGTAAATCTCCGATTCCAACTAAGGAGAACTGGTCTCCAGCTAAGAGTCAGACGTTTGTAAGTGGAGAGGTCCGAGAACAAAGCGTGGGCTTCGGAAATGGTTTATTTGGCTGATTACTAAGTTTGGTCGGCAGGACAAACAAAGAGAACGTCCATTCAGCACGTCCGAGACTCGAGACTGTTGCAGTCGTTCACATTTTCAGTCCAAAATCGACCCCATTTCTTGACCACTTTCATTGATTCTGATCACGAGCGCAACTGGTAGGACTGAATTTTAGATAAGGTGACACATTGACACTCCGGGCTTGAGGATCCACTATCGCGCTCTCTCCAACTAACCACCTCGGAGAGGCCGTGAGCTTCAATCTCGCTGAAATGAGCAAGTCATCTCTAACGACACGCGTCATCATGATTGGCCTTGGGTGAGCACCTCGTATCTGATGCAACTTTGTCGGCGCCTAACATCGATGAAGCGGAGCCACATCATCAGGAAAAACCACCCTCGCAAAACACCTCCAAAGTTGCCTTCCGAATAGCCATATTCTGCACCAGGATGTATGTTCCCTCTATCTTGAATCACTCCGCCATCTGAGAAGATTACTCACGACGATGTGCCTTTTAGGATTTCGTGCCCGTACGGCCCATCTCATCGCCTTCACTGCACTCTCGCTGAGCTTTCTTTCAGCCTGCTGAAAAGCTCCCGAAGGACCCAGAATTCGGATTCGAGAATTGGGACGATCCAGAGGGGGCTGTGGAGTGGGATCGCATGGCCAACTACCTGACCGAGTTGAAGAAGACAGGTGTTCTCGGCGAACACCATTCCGTCGATAGCTTCAACCAGAACACTGCTGTTCCCGTCGGTGACGCAATCATCTCGAAATGGAAGGAACTCAGCAGGAAGGTGTCCGCAGAGCGTGAAATCAAGGGCGAGAATCTAATCTGGATCATCGTTGATGGTTTCTTGTTGTACTGGGACGAGGTGAGTCTATTTCGCGATCAGGGATATCATGCTCAGGGCCTCGTTTCAACTGCTCCAGCGTATCGTTTCAACGCTTGACGTGAAAGCGTTCATTCGTATCCCGGAAGATGTCGCTAAGGCTCGACGAGAGGCCCGCTCCTACTACACGCCCGGTCAGTTGCCAAATTTTGACCTATTATCGATTCTGCAGCTGATGCTTTTGGCAGAGGGAGATACGTGGCACGATCCACCACAGTATTGGGAAAAGATTGTTTGGCCGGCCTATCTCAAGGCCCACAAGCACATATTTGAGGGCGAGGATGTCCTGTCTGGTGCTCCCAAGGGCAACGGTCTGATTGTTTTTGAAAGTACAAAGGTAGAGATGGAGGATATGGTCAATGCTGTGATGGAGAAGGTGCTAGAAGTTTCATCCTAGTTTGTACCCAAAGTTGTAATGCTTCAGTTTCGCTAGCTCGATAAGCAATCGATCAGTATCAAGTATCACTCGTACAATAGTGTACACGGATAGGAAGAAACAGGTGAATGAGTCCGCGACCGCCGCTGTACAAATTGGAGGAATCACCTCTCCAGGTCTTCGTTCCAACGGCGTCTTTCGCCACTCGTAAACTTGCTGTGATCTGCTACTGATCACAGGCCGATGGAATCGCGAGATGCGGGGAGTACAGTTATTATTCGATACAGTTTTTTGACATCGAGAAGTACAGTAGGTGTGTGATCAATGACGGTGATACCACCAATCCAGATCCTTCAAGAATTCCCGGCCGTCTTTCTCCGTAATGACATGCCTCGACCAGAGAGCGTCATACTCCGTCTTGACCATCCACGCAATCCAATACCGCCGCTGTATCGTTCGCATAAATATATAAAATGGCCATACGACCGAAACCCAAGAAACTCACGAATTCGTCGGGCGTGTATTTTGCACCGGCCTTGGAATCCTGATAATTAGGGACGATGAGTTGAAAGTCATCGCCCCGAACGTATCGGCTACCGTCCCAGTTCATTTTGACGGCAATGCCCCTGAGGCTCGTCAGCAACGTTGCTCGACCCTTACAGAGAGTACTAGTGGACGTACCAATCCAGAAGGCTCGCCCGAACGGGTTTGTCCCCATCAAAGTCGAAGACTACATTCTTAAAATGTGCATCGCTGCGAATAACGATGAGTACGGATTGAGAACCACCTGATGTCACGGTAGAACTGACCAATGCTCAATACCGTATTTCTTGACCACGTGCTCGATCCCGTCCACGGCGAGGTGCATGCACGCCCTGACGAACTGCTGGAACTTGACGCTGAACGGATGTTTCTTGTACAGGTGGTGCTTCCAAATATGTGTCCCCGCAATCTTTTTCATCTTGAACCAGCCAGAGAAATCTTCGGGTTTCGGATCCTTGAGTTCGTGAATCATGTCGAGGTTACGGAGCTCCAAGGCGATCATGAGAAGGTACTGGTCTTGTTCGTTGGTGCCTGGGTTGAAAGGGCGACCAGTCTTGACAACTGCATAAATTTCGGAAAGACGACGACTTTGTTCCGTGGTCCAGTTTTTCAGCACCTTGACCACTGCGTCATGGTCATCTGCGGCTTCGTAGACTTTGGAGAATTTTCCTTCGCCGAGGAGTTTGCCCAGTTTTGGTTGACCATCTGTTGAGAGATTACTGAAGGCTGATGATGCGGGCGAACGTGAGGACGTACGATAAGGTTTGCCGTGTCCTTGCCCACCGCCGTGGCCGTGGTGGTTTCCGCCGCCGTCTCCGTGACCGTATTTCTCGAGAGCGCGGTTGTATATCTCCCATGTTACTCCAGTGCGATGGTTGACTATTTCAACGCGCACGCCTAGTATGTTCATATGCTCAGCTCGATGGTCAGCTGATAGACACGTATGCCAACTCACCCAACTCGCGATGGACTTTGAGGCTCTCCTCGTGGCAGTCGAAGAAGAGCTGAATGACGCGTCAGAGGACAGCTGATAGAAGAACCCTGGCGGTGAACGTACAATTTCCCTTCCCTGAGCGGATGCCCAATCCTTGACATTGTTGAAGATGCTTATGTAGTCGCCTGTAAGGGTCCAAATGAACGCCATTTCTGGGAAGCCGTACGGAAAACCTACCGCTACCAGTCTCGTCGTAGTCCACGGCCCTGATAATTGGCTTGTGCTTGTGGTTTTCGTCCGGGTATTCGAAGTAGTAGAGTGCCCGGTCACACCTATGAGATTCTCGGTCAATCTCAGTCCTACGGGCCAAAGCTGAGGAACACACATCGCTCGTGGTGAATCCTTCGATACGAAACCAAGAGGGATGCGTCTCTTCTTGATGTCGTGGACAATCTTCGGTATGTCGTAAAAGAGGCGTATCTCGCGGGAGTAATTGCTGAAGGAAGATTGTTCATCTTTACTGGAATACTGAGTGTCGTCCTCCTCACCTAACATCACGAATCAAGTGCTTGTCTGAAACATCCCTTTCGAGGTTGTCTTCGAGTTTCGGGCTAGCCGAGTGACCTTTGCCCCACTTATGCGGATCGAGCTTGCCACTCCATACAGTCCAGCTGCGTGCAAAGATTGGTCAATGACAGAACTTCCAACAAGAGTTGTACAAAACGTACTTGACTTCGAATACGATGGCTTTGATAGTCATAGTGTCCTGTGATGATTTCCTAGAGTTCCCCTGTAGTCAATATGTGTTCAATGGGCCGCTGAAGTGAAGCCTGTGCCCGATATCTGGCTTTTCATCCCCCTTGCTTGATACACATTTCAATAGCAATTCAATTCAGCCAGGTCGCGGAGAAATAGAAAGTGTCAGTTGGAAGTTCAAGAAAGCCGTCTGCTTAGCTAATGTATTCGGTCTCCTCGTCCTCCCACAATGTGAAAAATGCAATGCCACACATCTCCTCCCTAATAGCTCCAGCAAAAACTTCCATCTCTGTATTCTGGATGCTCAGTGACATGATTCATGTTCCAATGTGTCACCATTGACACGAAATCCCACACCCGGCGCGACGATTAAATTCCATGAAAACGCCCATAACATGGGGGACCCGTCGACTCCCAAGAAGACCGCGGTGAAATTCGGGACCTCACATGCGACGAGAATGCTGTCTGTCAATTAGTGAGTTCCAATGTAACAGAACGTAGTCTTCCATGTCGTCTGACTGTCAACTAGGACCTTGGGACATAATTCGGGGGACTGGCGATGATAGTAATTGACTCTTGATTGACTCTGCCGGTAGATTGGACGGAACCTTGGACGCTCCGATCGGGTGGGGGCAATGACGAAGTTTCTGAGTGTGCGGCATACGCATCCATTACTTATACCCGACCCTCAACAGCGCGTTTGAACCGTGATCATGTCATATCCAAAGGTCGTTGCATTGGGGATTGAGTGAGTTTCTGTGACCGTTCCGTACTTCTGCGAAACTAACCCTCCCCTTAGGTGGGTGATTTTTTCAGGTGACCTTGACCAAAAGAAATGGGGAAAGGGATCTGGAGCTCGTTCAAAACTCCAAGACAACATCCTGAGGATTAGCGATACCGAAATCCAGGACCGAACGTGAGTACTCTTGTAAGCTCACTTAGCGCGAGGTATTCATGGCTTTCGTAGTAACTCGAATAACAAGTGCCAACTTTACCCTGATATCTCTCGAATCGTGAGCGACATCTTGAAGCACGGGGCTAAGTTGGCTATCGTTTCTCAAAATACCAGTAAGGCCCTGTGCGTCCGTCATAGTACTCAGCCAAACAACGCACTACTGACTAACGGTCTTCTGTAGCACGGATCGAGCGCTCTACTACATGATGGTCAAAGATCAGCACGGAAAGGATCGACGCCTCATCGAATTGGTCAACTACGACGAGGTCCACACCGGTCAGCAGTGGTTCCACAATTCCGCCTGATCAGGAGATAACTTGGAACTGACGCATCCTGCAGAACCCAAGACTTACCACTTCGAAAAGATACATGGGTATCATAACATTCCGTACATGGACATGGTGTTTACACCTCCTTTGCATATCTCTCCCCTCGTCTAAAGCCCGTTCCCCCAGGTTCTCTTTGATCATGTGAAACTGGGTAACATCTTAGAAATGTTGAAAGGTAAGTGCAATCTGTTCAATGATCGAGTTGACTACTGACTCGTAACCAGGCGTCACCTTCCAGCATTGCCCTAAAGGCTTGACTTGGGCGCTGTACCAAACCGGTCTTTCCATATGGCGAGGAACAAAAGATATACACAGTCCATGGCACGGCCTTGATCTGACGGCCTATCCAGACCGAAAGCTCATTGGATACTCTGGAATGGATCTCGACACCATAGGGCTCCTGGAAAAGGGCGAGAGGCGTCATGACAGGAAAGAGGCTGCTCGTTGGGGTCACGCAATGTACGTTGCTGACGATCCACGAGTGTGAGTATCCTCACTGCCACGCTCTCCGACTTCACGTACTCATCCGTTTGCAGCGCGAAGTATTTCTCTGACTGGATCAAGGTGACGACTTTCGGGGCTGGGTCGAAGACCATTGTCTGTGAGATTTATGCCAGAGACGGTGAGATTTGGGATAAGATGAATAAGGTTCGTTCTTCTTTCGGACTTGAATGAGTTGTCTCTGATGCAACGAAAGATATGGGTCCCTGACAACCGACACGACCTAAAGACACATGTCAGTAAAGGCGACGACCACATCGCAGATAGCGACCTCAAACGGGATGGCCAGGTCGCCGATTGGGGCGTTCTTCGGCCTTACGTGTTATTCTGCAGGCATCCCAACATGCACACACGCGATGGGCTACAGTTTCCCATACCTCAGCCAGCACGTTTCAACGAGATGGTCATCTACGGCCAGACACAGGAAAGCCTCCTTGTGATCAGACGCATGAATGACGCTCAACTGAACCAAGCTATCGCCAGTAAGGTGAACCTCCAGTACGAGCACAAGATTCGCGAGTGGAATATCAAGGTGCCGGAGGAGACCAAAGCAGATTTTCGAAATCACCATGAGAATCCTACTCTCTAGGATTCCTGACGGACGGTTGCAAATCCTTCCCCGTTGTACAAATCGAACTCGTAGGGCGGCGAGATGTTTAATGAGTTGCCTACAGTTCTGTCAGGTACCTAGATCACGTATTCCTTTGTAGTATATCATTGTGCAGATGTCACAATGAGTAGAACGAGAACAAAATCATTCCATCTCCCAGTTGAACGTTCAACGTTGACTGTCACTCTGTCTCGTCGCTCCCGTCCGCGACGAGCATAGGTTTGGAAAACCAACGAATCCAATCTCCTTTCTAGGTGCATGGTAGGCAATTTTCTCTATCCCGTCGAGTTTCGTACACCTGATTTTGAACCAGTCGATTGGAGAAGGTGGTTCGCATCGCTTAGACGCCGGGTTTATCTTACCTTTAAATCGTTGAATGATCTCATCTCCGAGTCCTATCTTGCCCAGTACCCTCATCTTTCCCAGCACGGACTGAGAAAGTGTCCTCCACATCTTCAGATTGGGCTTCTTGAAACTGAACGGTCTAGCCTTTGAGTTTGGAGTTGACACCTCGGGTCTTGAAGTTGGATTCTCAGGCGCTCAAGACCTCCTTGAGATCCTCGTGTTCGACAGCGATGCGACAGCACTCCAGCACAGAGGCCAGAAGCGAATTGGAGGAGCCTTCATGACTCAGAAGATAAGCTTCCTTGATGGAGGCTCGAAATGGCTCTTCTATACGGTGATTAGGAAGAGTTGCGATTGATATATTTGTGGCACGATCGCCGACGGGAAATCCCCTTCTCGTACTTGACGAATCGACGCCTTTCGATTATCTCCTCTATCATCCTCCACCATGAACAGCGTCAAACGAGTAGCCACGCTCGTTCGAAGTTATAGCACACGATCTGCAAAAATCAAGCGGGCTACTTCCTTGGGTACACAATGTACGAACTATCTTTCCTATTAGACATTCTTAAAATTTAGGCCCCTCTTCTTCCAGCTTTAGATGGGAAAGTCGTCAAGGAGCAGGGAAAAGCGGAGCATGGAAGTGGCCGAGAAAACAACGACTACAGGGCGGTCGTGGATGTCTTGGAATCCCTTGTAAGAATCCTCGATCGTGTTGGGGATGTGGTGCCATGTACTCCCTTGAAGATCGTCACTGCTGGGCTCTTAGAACTCTTCGGCCTATATCAGGTGCGGGTTATAATTGTAAATGTTTTCTGTTTAACTCAAACGTCTACTAGAAACGCGCCGACAACGCGGAGAAGTTCGCAGAGTTCCTTCACAGCATGGAGGACTTGAAAGCCCTTCTTCAGGAATTCTTGCGACCGGACGTGAACACGCACCCTGCTCTGAAAAATTCCTTTGGAAAACTCGTAGTGTGAGCACATCTGCCTAGATGTTATACGCAGAATCATGCCCATTCGCATTACAGTGACTTCGAAGGTTACCAAGCCGAGATAAAGATCCGCACGGAACAACAACGTTCTCTAGTTGCTCGAGCCAAACGGTTTCTCCTAATTCAACAAGATGTCAGGTTTCTTTCAGCTCTGGCGGGGAAGATTACCGGCTCCGTGCAAAATCTTATGGTGCGTCAGACCAATCATCCGCATGATAAGCTGTCGCTGAGACCTTTCGATAGCTCGAGCTTGCTGTTCGTACACATGGCCAAGTTAATGTGAAATTAAACAGAGTCTTTCGTGGCTTTTTCTGATGTTCTTCGCACAGGAAATAGACAAGAATGTGGATGTGAGTAAGCTCAGCTCCCCGCACAATCGAAATCTCACGAAGTCCTTTTCTGCCTCCAGACCATACTCGATAATCGTGAGATATATCGATCTTTCTTTCAAGACGTACAACTCACATTAACCCCTTTCAGAACTACTACAACGACTCCACCCTATCGAAGAGGCCGCTTACAACGGGCGGGACAGGCCTCAGTGCCAATTTGACACAAGAAAGCTGGTTCTTCAAGAGCTTCTTGAATGGGCACGGTCCAGAGATTCTGAACAGGTTTGCTGGCTTTCAGGGCCACCCGGTTCAGGAAAGTCTGCCATCGCCTGTTCGTTCTCACAAGATCTTGACCAGGCTTCCAAGACGACCATTCTCTTATGCAGTTTCTTCTATTCTGAGGGTGACAACATCCGACGCCTAGTCCCGACCTTGGCGAATCAACTCGCCGTCCGCCATTCGCCCTTTCGCTCGTTGTTGAAGAGGGAGATCGAAGCACATGATGTTATAGGCAGCGGAAAGTTCGCAGACCAGCTGGATCATTTGCTGTTTGGCCGCCTACGGAGCCTATTTGCTCATCGTTCTCTGCCAGTCGTCCTGGTCATCGATGGACTCGAGCAATGCCCGAAGAGAGACGACATCGACTTAGTTAATGTCTTCATCACAGAACTAGTGGCCCGTCTACCTGAAGCTCCATATGTGAAGGCTCTCTTCACTTGCCAGCCCACTACTCGATTGAAGTATCCCGCTCTCGGCAAAACTCTAGTTATAGGACCTGGAACATTCGAGGTTGACGATGACATCCGTCGCTACTTCACCTCGCGGCTGAAGGGGCTCGGCACTACACACGATCAGCCCAAACGGCGGGTGAACATCCCCAAGGTCGTTCAGAAGGCGAACGGTTTTTTTCGCTGTGCCTCCTACATGTTCGACTTGTTTCGAAGCAATTACGACGAGTTTTGTGCTCTTCTCGAGGCTGAAGAGGGCCTCGTTGGTTTGAAAGCTGTCGAGGCGAGTTACGAGCGGCTTCTCCTTGAAGCGCTTCGTGCAGAGGACCAAACCACTCAGCATCACATATATTCATTTCTAGTGATCATTGCCTGCCTCGACGTAACGACACCGTTATCATTTCTTAATGCCAACAACCTTTTCGAGTCTGAGAGGGTCGACTTCACACAACTTAGGGCCTTCCTGAAAAGGCTGTCGGGCGTCGGCCTTCATATGCTAAATGATGACGACGATGCGGTTCTGGTCTTCAGTGACCATGCCTTCAAGGATTTCCTTCTTGAGCGTGCTCAGGTACCCCCAGATCCTATCGTCTCTACATCACTCCAACACTGCCGAATAGGTCTCAGCCTCTTTGAGCACATGGACAAACAGCTCCGTCGAAATTCTCTTCATATTCCCCCGATGCAGTCCCTCGATACCGTCGGTAATTCGGTTAGGATAGATCCCAAGCTTCGGTATGCTTGCCAGAACTGGGCTTTCCACCTAGACAGTGGGCTCACGACGATTGACCCATCGTCTGGGTCAGACGTCATCTTGGAAGTTTTAGATGCACTCTCCTCATTCGCTCATCACCGCTTGCTGTATTGGATTGAAGTCCTAGCTCTGCTCAGATCTATCCCAGTCGCTGTGCGATCACTCGAGCAAGCGAAAGACTGGATGGCCAACATGAAAGTGAGCCGCCGGGTCTGAGCCTCGTTATCCGTACTCACATCCCTATCGCTAGTTCATACCGAGTCGATATCGGGATGTTCTCATTCCACTACTCGAGGCCACTTTGTCTGCTATCCAAACATGCCGAGCAGTAATCGAGGAATACCCATGCCAGGTCTACGAATCCCTCCTCTTCCCTTCGACTGCTTCTACTCTCGCCACCACATACAGTCATGTTCAACCGTTCGTGGCTGAAGTCGAAGAACGCCTAATGAGTCAGGAGGTACCCACCGGCTCGGATGTTGTCATTTGCTCCCTCTCTCCCGATAACAAACACATCGCGACAGGGCACTCTGGTGGTATGGTCAAGGTATGGGTGATTGCCAGTGGCCGGCTGTTGAGCGAAGCGAGGATACTGGAAAGTGGGATTGATCGAGAATGCATCGTGCACGATGTTGCTTTCATAGATCGGCGAAGGGTCATGACTATCCTCCTCAATCGTCAGGGTTTCTACCTGGAGGTTGCTGCATGGGATATCACCCAAAATCCGGCGCGTAAAGAAGTGTCGTTGGAGAAGGAGTCTGGAGTGATAGTGACCCGGGCACCAAAGCTGACACTGTCTGCGACTGGGCAATCTATCGCAGTGCTCGTGAACGGGACTGTCACGATCTGGGACGTAGAGACCTTGAAAAACGCGCGCAGGTTTCAACTGCGTATCGAGAAGCTTTTAGCTCTTTCTTCAACGCGTTTGGTATCCGAGCGCAATGTCTGGACGACCGACAGCGCGAAAATGATTCACCCGTTCACCACGATCTCGCCAGCGCGGCCTACAACAGAACTGAATCGATTCTCGTCCTCAAAGCCTACGATGGGCGAATATCGATTTATGACGCTGTCAAGTTGACCCTTTTGCGAAGCTTCAACCTCCTAGGCCGCGACCCAAAGCTTCTTGAACCTTCTCACATCAGGTTTTCTTCCGACAATCATCACTTTTCCGTGTTCGGTTCATCTTTTGTAGCTGTGGGCAAAGCCCAACAACCGTACGGGAAAGTCTTCTTCATCCCGAAACCCAGTACTCAAGTGTTCGATGCTCACTTCTCTGGTGACGACTTGGCGTTCGCCGTTGCGCCTGCTCCGAACGAGTCTGGCCGCATCGATGTGAACAGGTACACACTCGGTCCCTCAAAACCCTGCTCATTCGTCACCGCGGCGACTTTTGCTTCTGACGGGAACGTCATGGCGATAGGGTACAAGAATGGGGCGGTTGCGATGTACGAGAGTCCTGGCCATGGTCGCCTTCTCGGACAGCACAAGCACTCTTGGCCGGGCGAGAGGAACAAGGTTGCTCACCTCTGTTTCAGTCTCGATGGGAGATATCTCGCGAGCACAGTCTCCAGTGGTACGACAACAGTAAGGCGTGCGATGCCTCCCACTTCAGAACCCCTCTTCAAGTTGGATTCGTCCCCCGGAAAGATATATTTGCCTATCTTCGCATTCTCTGGCGACTCGAGGCATGGAGCTGGGGTGTTCAGGTTACCATATGTGCTCGATGATGACCTGTATGTGGAGATGGTTGCCCTCGATGCCAAATCCACTATGATCACTCTCCGAATTCGCTCCAATGTATCGAAGACTGGAATGCCTGAAAGTGCCGACCCTCCCCTTTCAATGGCTCTCTCCGAAGACGGTTCCGTCTGCGCAATTTCGTTCACAAATTCTATACTATTGTGTCGCAACCAGCATCCTCATCTCCAAAGCGATCGTAAGAGAATAGTCGAGATACCTTCGGAGGACGTCGTTACGGTCAGGGTTCCTGGCGCTGGCTCGCTTTCGTTTACGCCTGACGACCGCTTCATTACTTCGACTGTGGGTGTTTTGGATGCGAAGATGTTATCACAACTCCAAAACACTAGCATCCCTCATGACCGCTGCCATTTAAAGGAAGGATGGATTGTGGACGTCAGGGGGAGTAAACGATCGTGGATACCAGTCGGAAAGGATCTCGTGTTCTATGCATCGCACAGGTCGCAAATTTTGTTGGTGATAGGTGGGAAACTTGTGTATATCCGTGTCCGTTTGTAGGTAGAGTAAAGGCCCTAAATGAATCAGACACTCGCATAAAGTTGATTTCGTTCACGCTAGAAAGGGAGGGTCATGATTGACCGAGGGATGTAAGGATGTAGTTGCGAAAAAGTAGTGGACACACTGGGAATTGAACCCAGCACCCCCCGCACAAGCCCAAATGCTAAGCGGATGTGATAACCAACTACACCATGTGCCCTTGATCACGTCACAATGGGCAGATGTTTGAATCACATTCAACGATCATCGTCCCTGTTTGGTCCCTGCAGGCCTCCACCCAGGCACCCTGGGCCGTTCCCACCTCTACCACATACCACCATCGCTCACTACACGCAGCATGCTATATCATCCCGCACCATTTTCATAGTCAATGTCATCACTAAAGAATTCATCCTTTGGAAAACGTCTACGCGCTTCTCATGAGCAAGGCAATGAAAACTCCCCACGACGAAAACGACGGCGTATCGGCCTAAGCTCGACAAGTCCACCTCCATCGCCTTCGAAAAAGTCCTCGTCATCTGCGAGCAGGCCTCTCTCGACAGCTGCCTCAGATATCACCAATACTCCTGTTCGCCGGCATAAAATTCGATACAGCGCCGGACACAGTGGCGAACTGGGTGACCGGTTTGTTCCAGGACGAGATACGAGCAGCATCCGGGCATCGTACAGTCTGAAGGGGGAAATTGGGTCACCTATCGCTCTAAAGACGGCGACTACTCAACGGTTTCCGCCTGACCCTGTTAGAGGTGCGTCCGAAAAGTCGTATTTGAGAACGTTGACGCGTTACTGAGGGTGCTTTCGTCAGACCAAGCAAATGATCTCTACAAATCCATTCTACGCTCGGAACTCTCCACTTGCTCTCCTTCACGTCTTCCGACAACACCATCACCTACACCAAGGCGGATATTTGGTTACAAACCATCAGTGCCACTTGCACTCGAGCCCAACACCTCGCCAGAGCGTCTCAACAACCCGTTTGACATGTCTTACCAAACGAGTCCGGTCCAGAACGTGACACGTTCCCTCATGAGCCAACCTCGGCCTCAAATACGTAAGGTCGATAGGGCACCTTACAGAT
>JANHQD010001620.1:0-25565 GCA_024721195.1 Marasmius sp. AFHP31 | reverse complement strand
GTCACTTTGACGCCCACTTGTTACTTTGACGCCCACCAGATACCCGGTTCCCCTTTCTTCATCATTCCCATCATTTCCTTCCTCATCCTTGTTCTTTCACATCGTCTTCACAACCCACCTTACCCATTGTTTCCTTTGTTCTTCTTGTTCTTTTATATACAACAGTTACTCGTTCCGGACTCGTTCTTATTCTATATCTGAACTACTATTGTTCTTTCCTTGTTCCCTATTATCTTTCTTTATTCTCGTGCGGCTCACCTTCCAGTATATAAGCTAGGCAGTTTACACCTGGTCCCTCATCTTGACCTCTTGTCATTGGGACCAGGTGAGTAGCTAACTTCGTTTCTCTCTATCTTCAATATATCTAACTTGTCATTGGGACCAGATATCTACCTGTTCTTGCTCTCTGCTCGCTGTCTCCGTTGTCTCTGCCGTTGTCTCTGCTAGTCGACTTCCGCCGCCGTTGTTTCTATAGTCCTAGCGTCTAGCGCTTTAGGACAGAAGCCCTAACTGTTTTGCCAAACAAAAAGCAATCGAAGGCTGTTCTTCACAAGCTCCGACTCGGTAGGCACATTGACGAGAGAAAACAATGACGGGGACGTGAGATGAGATATTGCGTGGGAAGGTTCAACCTCGTCTGAATCTTCGAGCGCTTCCGTCTTCCTGTCATGAGGATCACCTAGGGTAAAAGGTCGAATGTGTTATTGAACAAGAAATAAACAGTACACACCCATCACCAACTCATGATAGCCTTTATCTCGAGTATAACTCTTCATGTCCGATCCATAGTTCATCTTGATCAAATGTTGTCGAAGTCTTCCATACTCACCACGAAACCAATGGGATCCTACACTTAGTTGAACTTCTAGCTTGGGTATTGAGTATCTCTCCCATTTGTCTTTTGGAATCATCTCTCTTCCTTTGGGGTCAGATGCCCAGTAGAATATTGGATCGGGGAGGGGATGAGGTATACAGTGCATCCCATTGACGTATTCTCCACGGAGAGGCGGAACAAAGAGGTATGCAGATGTAGGGGTATGGGAGAGATTTCCAACGAGGGCAAATCCTATTTCATCAATGAAATCTGGATGAGCGTATCACACAGAGGTGAAGATCTGAGTGTAAATTGATTCTGGTGAAGCACTCACATGTGGAGTCATCGGCACCCAAGGGATGCTGGCTGAGATAGGCAGCGCGGAGTCGGGTTCGCTCCTTCAGGGGAAGACGCAGCGCGAAATATAGCTTCAAGTGGGGCTGGTGGGTGTTGAAGAATTGGAAATCAACACGGGAGGGAACTGTTTCAATCAGCAACTTGCAAGGGAATAGATGGATGGAGTTTGGCTACACCTTTGGTGGAGTACTTCGCACCGAGTTGGCCACGATCCTCAATGTGCCATTCAGGGGCCGGAGTTGAGGGGAAGTGTGCAACAATCTCATTTCCATCTTTGATGACGGCGCCAAATGTCAAGAGACCGTGGGATACAAGATCTGACAGGTTGAACCCGCATGTGCATCCCAATGAGGCGTACAAGTAGAAAACATCGCCAAACGACTTCTCAAAGTGGCTCGCTATATCCTTGGCATCAAGTTGGGGCTGGGTGCTTCGGGGAAGTGGAATTGGGCTAGAGAGCGCTTCGCCTTTCAAACTATCGATGGCGGCAACGACGTCATAGTGCCAAGCGTTGGTTTTGAGATTGAATGTCCAGTCCGAAAACCACCTCGACACCTATCGTACTATTTTTAGCCAACCCAATGTTCAAAGTAGTCTCCTCACCGAAAACGTCCGCGTTTTATCGGCACGGAGTGTTTGGATTGCGACTTCCTAAATGCACTTAGCAAAGACTCAACACCCGATACGAGATGATAGACATACACGTGTATATTGAAGGTATTGATATACTATCCCATCTTCAGGATATTGACTCGTAAACTCTACTCCATCGGCTAGCTCTAGTTTTCCCGGAACAGTCACCTTAAATTGCCGTCGGTTTGGCACTGGATTTTTCGTACCTTCGTAGAGGACAAAAGTTGGTACTTCTGACCTCACCAATCCCAGCATCTGTGCGAGTCGCGGCGACCTATACTTTGTCTTTAGCCAAAATCATTCAGATCCTCGTGTAACATGAACCCTGCCTATGAGCCGAGAATGCATCATAGAGTTCTTTCCACAGCTGTGCCTTATCAATCGCATCCATGCTAACACCAAAGCTCACCTCCCACTCACCAGTCGCATGGTATCCCTGTCTCCTCTCTCTTTCGGCTCAAAAGTAGCCACAGTGACCGTGAAGTTGTTGTTTGGGTAAACCTTAGCCGTATGAAGCCTTCTCACTACCTTGATTCTCGACCCCTTGTTGTTGTCCGCCATCGAAGCCGTCCGAAGCACAATCTCTTTCTCTTGTGACGATGTCTGTTCCTCATAAAAGACATCACCCTCGAAGATTTCCCGATATCGGTACTGCCTGGGCTATTAGGGCAATATATTCATCAGCAGCATTACCATGTGAACAGGTCGAGGAGTACCATTGCGCATTCTTCCTCCCGCTCCTGACCAGCTGTATAACTGTTATGGTGGTGAATTAAATTCCCTTCGATGTGCTGGAACACGGCATTGCGACCAATTCTCGGTTTCACAGCACCCTCGAGGAATCTAGAAATCATACTTCAGCAGTGTAGGGGAGAAGGAAAAGGGAACAACGGAGCGCTCCCCCCACGTCGTCCGTATATGTGACGCTTGCGGCGTCCATTAAACTCCCAGCCTCGTTGTCTACAGGCGGCATTAGCGCCCATGAACGTCACTAAAGAACATTCTCGAAACGTGCCCGTGATCTGATGGTTCCCGCACAAATACCTAACCTGGCCTATGTTGCGATCATGGATTGGGGTTCCTGTGTTCCAACCTAACTATAAACTTCGTCGAAGGAGAAGTCGATGGAGCTATCGCTATGGTTTTGACCGCCCTTGCATATCTGCACCCAGCCACTCAGTCGACTAATCTGTCTCGATTATTACCCCCGATACGCCCCACCGCTCAGCAAAGTTATTCCTATCATTCTCAACAACCGTGACCCAGGCCTCTAAGCGACCCACCTCTCCTCCCATTTGTTGGTTGTGGAACGATGTTCATCTGTGATACTCACGTCTTACTATTGCTTGCTGGTATCAAGGATGAACTTACGCCATTGCCTTTCCCAGTATTTCTACGTGGAAGCAAAAAATGCCTCCTTCGTTCGAGCGTCATCGGAATCTCAGAGCAGTATGATCGATTAACAGGAACACGCTCATCGGACGGACGAGCAATGCAGAGAAATCATAAGTACCCTCCAATTCCCGTTGGACCTGGCCATTGGTGGCGTGTGCCAATTTATCTCGTCCGACAATAATGTATACCCGTGGGATGTTACAAAACGTCTCCCACGACGGCGAGTAGTGACCGTCTATTAAGTGCCGTCTATTAAGTGCCGCCCTTTCCCGGTGTAATCAACCTTTCAAAGCTGTTCTCTGAGGCTTTGTGCGACCCATCCAGCGTACATAGATACTAGCCAAACTCATGAAGCGAATATTACAGACGTAACAAACCAACTACAATAGGATCTATAGATCATTTTATGAAACCCCAGCGAGAATTATCCACGCAGTGTCTCAATGGTATTCTACTCTATGCTTTCTTAGTCTCCTCTGGTGTCTCTCGGGTTGCAGGAGCCATCGTCGAGCGAGAAAGAAGCTTGAAATCGTGATGATGAATGTGAACAGGACCATGTTACCGTATCATGCATGGCGCCGTCTCCCCGGTCATATCTTTTACGCCCTGTTCGTCTCGTGTCGCCTTGTTGATTTGTCCGACACAGCAACTGTCTTGTCCCTTAGCTGTGAGCTACAATCATGGATAGTGAAAAGAAGAATAAGGAGAATAAAGATGCCATTACTTTTCAGTTGGGGTAGGTTTCTGGACGACAACATTACCCGTATTGGCTTCGCGTGAACTCGAGGCTATTTATTCTTTTGGTCGAGACTTCATCTGTGGCTTGGGCTTCACAACGGCTATGTTTCACGCTGCTTGGGTTTACAAGGACTGATTATAATGATGGATTTGAGCGCCGTAAATGGGACTTACTGTGTTCCGCATGTAGGCTTTTTCGAAGATCCCGTAGGACATTCCTTTGAGGTTCTGGTTCTCGGCGACGACTTAGTTAGTTGATCAGCCACGGAGGTCACCCTGTTCCCTTCATGGTAGCCTATGGTAGCTGAACGAACCAGTGGGCTATCAACTTCGAGCATGGATGATTCGAAATGACACTTACTCTCGGGGCCGAGCAGGTTCTCAAAGGTCACACTTCTTTCTTGATCTTCTCAACCGCCGACTACCCCTCATTGGCATCGACGGGTCTTCACCTGGGCTATGTCGGAGTGCTGTAGATAGTTAGAAGAAATAAACTGATACGAGTGGAATCATACACAGTATGCAGTATTTGTAAGGGCTGATTCGTTGGGTAATTGACGACCTTTCATCTTTGCTTTGCGATAGGCGTGATCGTTAGACTTCACGCTTTGATCACACTTGTTGCGATGGGCACTTAGATGCTTGGCGCGGTCGTGTAGACTGTGCAACGTTTGGCCTGCTGGAGATGTTGCTGAAGAAGGGAGGTATGATTGTACGATAGGCTCTGGAGCTTCTTCTAACAGCTCTACCATCATTTCATTCTCCTCCGTGTCCTGTCCATCAACGATCGAAACATTGTCGGGATCGTGAAAAGCAATCCCAAGTGGTTGGAAATTGATTCTCATCCGAATATTTGAGCCTTGTCATGAGGGTCACCCAAGGGAGAAGGTTAGGTACATCGTCGAACATGACATGATCCGTACATACCCATTATTAGCTCGGGATAACCCTTGTCTCGAGCATATCCCTTCCCGTCGGATCCGGAATATTTTCCAATCAAATGTCGTCGAATTCCATCATACCATCACACGACCAGTAGGACCCCATCCATGTTTGAATCGTCAGTTCGGGTTTTGAGTATCTCTTCCAATCCGTCTCTGAGATCATCTCCTTTATCTCTAGGTCGGAGGCCCAGTAGCATAGCAAATCGGAAAGGGGATGGCGTTTACAGCACATCCAGATAACATACTTGGCTCGGAGCGGTATGCGGGTGCAGGAGTTTGGGATAAGTTGTCAATAAGGCCAACTCCTATCTCGTCAATGAGACCTAGATGTTCATATAGAGGTGAACATATGAGTGGGGATCGATTTTTGACGAGCTTTGACATATAAATGTACATACACCCCAGCGATACTGGTCGAGATTGGCTGCGCGGAGTCGGTGTCGTTCGTTCAGGGGGAAGGTACAAGGAGAATTACAGGTACAATTGGTTGTGGTGGACGTTGTGGAGATGGGTGTCAACACGGGAGGGAACTATTCAAGTAGCAAAAAGACAAAGAAATAGAAATCAGGCTTACCTGTCTCGGAGTAGCTCACTTCAATATTGGACTATCGACTCCCACAGTACCATTCAAGGGATGAAGTAGAAGTGAAGTGGGCAACAATATTTTCTCAGCATTCAACAGCGGCCCCCCAAAAAGACCATGGGATGCATACCCTGACGGCCGCTGTTCGTATGTGCATCCCGATGACGCGTACAAGTACAAAATATCACCGAACGCCTTCTCAAAGTGAAATGCAATGTCGTCAGCATCGAGTTGAGACTGGGTACCTTAGGGAAGTGGGCTTGGCCCCTTGAATACACCATGATGCACCCGTTCTCCGATGGGGGAGAAAGCGATGCCATATTCCCAAGAGTTGGTTTTAGAATTGAACGTCCGATCCACCCACTGCTCCGACACCTGTTGAGGTATTTTAGCCGGCTCAACGTCGGAAGTATCCCTATTCATCAGAAATCTGAGCGTTTCATTAGCGCGGAGTGCTTATGTTGCGGCTTCCTGTGTACCTTTCTCAGCTAAGTATCGACGCTCGATACAAAATGGTGGACGTAGATGTGTGGATAAAAGGTAGGAATATACTATTGGGTCTTCCATATTTTGAGCCCGAATCTCGCTACCACCAACCAATTCTAGTATACTCGAACAATGAGATATGTAATCAACTTAGAATCCTCCTCACTCTCGTGGAGAAAACGGCCGGTACATCTCTAATCCCAGCTGTTGGACCATGGCGAATGACACTCCGTGTTCAGCCAAACTCCGAAGACAGCAGTATGGAACCTTTTCGCAACCTTGATGCTTGTGTGCCGTTTTGCGCCGTCAATGTCATCTGAAGGCCTCTGACGAAGTCAGTCCTCTTAACAACATGCCCCTCGAGTACTGATGGATGCGAGAGGGGAGAGAAAGCAACGGTGTGCATAGTCAATGTTCTGTATATGTGAGGTTTCCGGCGCCCAGCGGAATCCCCAGCCTCATTGTTCTTGTGCGGCATTAGCGGCTGGCAAGTACTTAGGTTAGCGCCCATAGAAGCCACCGAAGAACATTCTCGAAAGATGCTTGCTATTCCATGGTTCCCACATAACAATCTAACCTGACTTTGTGTGCCATCATGAATTGAAATTCTCAATTCTGGGAAGGAATCTCATTAATTTATCTAGACAAAGATCCGACAAGATTGAATCACCTCCACTTCGTGGCTTCAAACACCCAATGATTGCCTCGCTTTTCGCATCGACACAATTATTAGAGAAAATGGGACTGCATCATGTTACTACCGGCTCCAAATTTCGTACTCGGCCTTTATTAAAGCACGAATGCGAGTTGAGCTTATAACATGAACGAGAGGAATGATGACCCGGGGTTCATCGATATCAGACCCTGTCCACCGCGAGTCAATTGACGAAGCCGTCCCTCAAGGCGATAATTGTGGGCCAGTGAATCACGACTAATTTCTAGAGGGTGGGTCAAAAGAGAACGTAAGAGGCTATCATTTTTACTTCTGACCTGAGAATAATCAGTAACAGATGGCTGATCGAGAAAACCACAGAAAAGGTACGTACTCGTTTAGATGGTCGACCGTAAAGCCGAGTCTATTAGTTTGCCCTTTTGAGCCCTTAGATTTCGGGCCCCAACTGCCGAGAAAACGGCATTAAAGGCAAACGGCCATCATCGACGGTCATATGGCTCATCAAAATCAAAAATGATACTGAGCGGCGCAATCAAACGAAATTGAAAACAAGAATTGAGAAGGGTTATTTGATTTGACTCGGGGGAGGGGAGAATGCGGCACAATAAAGGGTGAGTACAGAACCTGAGGCTTCGAGATTTGATGCTATTGTGAGAGTTCCAATTATCCTCGTGTCATGGTTGTGGCACTCGAAACACTTGGTAAGAATCTCATCAATCAAAGAATCGATACGCTGAAGGGAGGAGATCTTAAGGCCTAGTGATCACACTATCACGGAATGCTCGTAGTATGATCAATGTAAGATTAGGAAAGAAACTAACCTCGCGGGTTTACTGCTAAGAAAGTGGCTGATTGGAATAGATTAGGCGAGGTTCAGGATGAACTCCAGAATCTGTTCTGTTAGTCGGGTGTCTTGACTGCCAGATTCACACCGGAGGCATAACCCAGAGAATGTGCCATGGCACATTCTCCGGATGCATGCGCCATTGAAGTTGCCATGAAAATATCATACAAAGGGCTGGGGTATTCAAGTACTTAGCAAGAATAAAAAGGGCTGCTAACTCTTAGCCGCCCACAAAGCACTGATTGGCATCCCAGCGCCTTTTGTATAAGTATCCTTTGTTAGTCCTTTGTGTGATTGTGATTATACAAGGTACTGAGAAATTATTTAAATCAATTATTTATACAATAATTCTCATGGCTTGTACATGTCTTGTTCAATGGGACATGCATCCAGAGAATGTGCCATGGCGCATTATCCGGTCCTTGCCTCCAGTGTCAGGGTGGGTATGGTCCCCACTTAGACTTTTACTATGGGGATATCGTTTTCCAGATATTTACAAGAGATATCCCGCCTAGGAATTTTGTATACTCGTGGGAATTCACAACTCCACTGTCACGACAAGTATTGTACTCATTGAGTCATGTCCTTGCGCATACTCAGATAACTAATTAACCAAATCCTGTTTATTGAGTTCAGGTAAGTGACCACAACTGGTGGCAAGGCTTTGGCTGGGGTCAACATTCTGTCCTAAAGCACTAGATGCTAAGGCTTGGGATACAGAGATGACGGCGGCAGAAGTCGACTAGTGGAGACAACAGCAGAGATGGCGGAGACAACGAGCAGATAGCAAGGGCAGATAAAGGAACTGGTCCCAGTGACAAGTTAGATATATTGTAGGTAAAGAGAAACGGAATTAACTACTCACCTGGTCCCAGTGACAAGAGGTCAAGATGAGGGATCAGGTGTAGACTGCCTAGCTTATATACTGGAATATGAGTCACACGAGAATAAAGAAAGATAATAGGGAACAAGGGAAGAACAATAGTAGTCCAGGTATGGAATAAGAACGAGTCCAGAATGAGTAGCTGTTGTGTATAAAAGAACAAGGAGAACAAAGAAAACAATGGATAAGATGTGTTGTGAAGACGATGTGAAAGAACAAGGATGAAAAGGGAAATGATGGGAATGATGAAAAGAGGGGAACCGGGTATCTGGTAGGTGTCAAAGTAACAAATGGGTGTCAAAGTGACAAATAGGCGCTAAAAGGGGAATGGGCGCTAAGAAAGGAAAAGATAGGGGAAAAAGCAGCACTTCATGACAGAGGGCTCAGGTTCACCAGAGTTGAAGCCCGAGCTGAGCCCGAGCCGTGAACCTAAGCCCACCATTGGAGGCCCAGACCTTGGGCCTGAGCCCGAGCTTTGTATTCCCTGCACAGAGTATCGCCAAAGATCACCGAAATGTGAGTGTTAGCCTTCAAAAACTTAAGTGAGACGACCACTATTCATGTCAGAGATTACTATAGGGCTGTAGGGGTCAAGAAAATTGATAAAAGCTGTCACATCCGAGCCATACACCGTGTTTGACAGGTGGACAAAGGGGCATGGCTCAAGACTAGGGCTTTGCAGACCTAGGGCTCGGCTCAGGCTTTCGTGTATCTATGGGCTCCTCAGGCCGATATACATATATATATCATGATGAAAAAAACACTGAGAGGGTAAAATCAACTTGTGTGGCTTGTCAACAACCACAAACACCGTGTATGCCGTGCCAACAGCCCAGGAGAGGAGCGTCCCAGTAGTGTTGCAGCAGGAGGAACATTGATATCACTAGTACTTTACCATAGATGTGTTAGTAGAGTCTATAACTCATAATCGAGGTTAAGAAATTGCCAGGTGTGTCCGAATACCCTCTGTAGATACAGCGCTTTCGGGATCCATTGAGTCCCAAACCTCATCAACTCTCAGCCCGGCGAATGAAGTACCCCCGACCCTGCTTTCACTGTTAGTTGAAATGCTGGCCAGTCAGAGGCGTTGATACCGCTCAGGGTAATCTACGGCAGACTTCCTTCTGTTCAGGTCTAAGTTACTTAGCGTTGACTTACCTTGACTTAACTTACATAAACTACCTCAGTTGGTCACAAAACCGTCACAACCTGTTCTTTGATATGTCACAGGACCCAGGTGCCAAGAATTTCGCATAATTCGGCAACAATACTGATTGAGAGTGGGTGCCAGCCCATGGGGGTGGCTATATTGTAGCCAACCTATCCTACAAGGAAAAGACAATGGCGTAGTTGGCTAGTGCATCAGGCCCAGCTCCCTGTTCCTTTGTCCATGACGTGGCAAGTTCAACTCTCGGTGTTGCCGAATTATGCGAGATATTTTCTTGGCACCTGGGTCCTGTGACTCATCAAAGAACATTGTGACGGTTTCGTGACCAACTTAGGTCATTTATATAAGTTAAGTCAAGGTAAGTTAACACTAAGTAACTTAGCCCTGAACGGAAGGAAGTCTGCCGGTAGAGTAGCGCTCAGAGCCTATTGTCACGTCGAGCCAATTTTGAAAAGGATCGGGTGGGCCTCTGTCTCGCAAAGCCAGTGCTACTTTATCAAAATGCTGTCGTGGAACCTAATAGAAGCGTGGAAGTTAAAAAAATGCTAGGGCTGAGCGGGAGAAAGGAATTGACTTAGCCCCTTTAATACTTAACGCCCGACGTCATTTCAGGACATTATTTATTCCTTGAGTAACTCTGGTCTCAGACTCGTAGCAGCTTGGTATGTCCACCTAACCGAACCAACCGGGTGCTTCAATACTTGTGATTGAGGCGGGGTCTGATTGTCCCAAGAAGCTCACTACACCATGGATGAAGTTCACCCTCTTTCTACTCGTTGGTCTCACATCCCTCACCCCCGTTCCGGGCCAGGTGACCACCTCCCCCATTGCCGAGATGAATTTATAATCGAACATGCGCATTGTCTCCGAGCCAAGCTACAAACACCTAATCCACCAAATGTCTTCCTCTGACAGCGGGCGTTCGGAATGCATCACCCTAGGTTCTCCGCCCAGAACGACACTTCGTCTTTTGAACCGAACGCCAATCAATAGATGGACCTCTTCATCTACGCTGGCGAAGAATGTAAAGCGCATGTCGTACGGGGATATCGAGGCAAGTTAATCATGTTTCCAAGGTTCGAGGAGAGCGAGAACGAACAGAAAGTCAAGTAGCAAGAGGTGGTGGCGTTGGAATCGCTGTACATCACCTTTCTTGGGCAAATAGACCGAGCTATCTCTGATAGTGTTTGTAGGTCTGATCGAGTTATGGTATTCAATAACAAAACGTGATTTTATGACTCATGTTCTGGCTCGTAGGCTGCTGACTTGTTTGTTGCATCGCCTCGAACACCGTTCATCGAACCGATTGTACTTTCTCGGGTCGTCCAAAACCTTGACGCATAAACTTCGGGTTTGAATGACAAGGACGAGGTCGTCCCGCGGCTGTGGCCTTGGCTAGTGATATCCACCATGTCGGTTTACCGTTCAGTTTAGTTCATCGGGGCCTGATTCACGAGACCCGACTTCAGGTTAATGACCGCAGATACAGTGCGTTTCGTGCTCACCTTGTTCCAAGTGAGTCGATAGGGATTGGTCGAGCGTATAGGTGTTGCAAGAAGTACAATCCTTAATTTGTCCTTGGAGAGTGTTCAAGTCACTGCCATCCTCAGCTCGATGCCGCATCACTGGGTTACTCAAAGCACAGTTTCATAGGCTCAAACGGGACAACTCTATTACTGAAATCCACCAAAACTGTGTCCTACTGGGATACTGAGCACCCACAGACTGAACCTGGGTTATGTAAGTCGTGTAAGTCTCCCAACCAATTTCAATGTACTCCGCAAGTAGCTTTGATCTCGTAGATTTGTGAATGGTGTTCTTTCTTAAGTCTCCCAGCGATCAAATTGTTTCATACCGGCCCTGGAATAGGCCACCGGTGATAGTAGTCTGATTTTAGAGGTGTATCTCACTTATTTGTGGCCGTTTATACTGATATCTCAAATGAGCGGTCATGAATTTTAAGACCTCGATGCTACTGCCGGGTGACTACCAACTACATGGACAATTCACATACGCAGTCAGACCATTCCCATAAATACGTGACTACAAGCAGGAATTGAAATCGAGAGACAGTACAATTACATAAGCTCGGGCCCACGAGTACTACCAGTCCTAAGACTCAATCAAATCCCACCCGTCCGGATCGTCGGTCTCGTTCTCTAGGCTCACAACTCTGGGGTTGTCTTTTGGTTGGGAAGCTGTGTCGTCTAGAAAAAAACAGGCCGTCAGAATGCACACACACAATACATAAGAGATATTCGTACTATTTGTGTTATTCCGAAGCCCTAACTGTTTGGCCAACCGGGCAGTAACTGAAAGACCTTCTCCAGACTGGCCTTCAATATTGTTAGGGGCATTGACAAGTGAAAACATTGATGGGGATGTGAGATGAGAACCTGAGCGGAAGGGTTCATCCTCGTCTGACACTTCAAGCTCTGTCATCCTCCCCTCATGAGGATCACCTAAGAAAAAAGTCAGTTGTGTTATTGAACAAGAAATAAATAGTACATACCCAATATCAACTCAGGATAGCCTTTATCCCGAGCATATCCCTTCCCATCTGATCCATAGTTCCTCTGGATCAAATGTTTTTGAACTGTGTCATACTCATCTCGATACCAGTGGGAACCAATCCATGTTCTAACTCTCAACATGGGTATTGAGTATCTCTCCCAATCACCCTCCGGAATCACCTCCTTTCCTTCTGGGTCAGATGCCCAGTAAAATAGTGAATCAGGAAGGGGATGGCGTATACAGTACATCCCGTTGACATACTGTCCATGGAGAGGCGGAACAAAGAGATATGCAGGTGTAGGGGAATGGGAAAAGTTTCCAATGAGAGAAAATCCTATGTCATCAATGAGACCTGTATGTGCATAATCACACAGAGGTGGAGATCTGAGCATAATGAAAATTTTTTTGAGCACTTACGTGTATGGGCATCTGCATCCGAGGGATGCTGGCTGAGATAGGCAGTGCGGAATTGATTTCGTTCCTTTGGGGGAAGGCACAACCAGAAGAATAGGTGGATTCCAACATTACTGACATTGTGGACTTGAAAGTCAACACGGGAGGGGACTAATTCAATCAATAAGGGAATGAAGGAAGGGAAGTTGAACATACCCTGAGTAGAGTAACTTGTCATAGTGATATGATTATTGTTCTCAAAGTACCATTTAGGAGATGGAGTGGAGGTGAAGTGGGCAACAGTTCCACCTTGACGTTCAATAACGGTGCCAAATGTCAAAAGCCCATGGGATGTATAATGTGATAGGTCATCTGTACATGTGCATCCTGTTGATGCATAGAGGTACAGAACATCACCAAACATCTTTTCAAAGTAGTTGGTAATGTCATTGACATCAAGTCGAGGATGTGTGCCTTGAGGAAGTGGCATTGGGCTCACAAAATGGGTTATATCCCTGAATTTTCCGGTGGAAGCCGCAACAATGTCATATTGCCAAGAGTTTCTTTTGAAATTGAATGACCAATGCCCCTGCAACCGTGATACCTATTGTGCTATTATTAGCCAGTTAACATTCAAAATAGCCTACTCACATGAAATGGGAGTGTTTGATCAGCGCAAAGTGCTACTAGTGCAAAGTTCTGAGGCCACCTTCAGCAAACGCTTGGCAGCACATGAGGTGATGGACATACAAGTGCACACCGAAGGTAAAAAGATACTATCTTGTTGTCAGCATATCGACTGAAACACTCATCACGACTAGCCGGCTCTGGTATGCTCAGACAGTTAGCTTATGCAAATGGCTATGCTAATAAATCCTCCTTACCTTCGTGGAAAATAAAAGTAGGCACTTCTGACCTCACCAATCCCAGCATCTGAACGAGCCATGGTGACCTACACTCCATGTTCAGCTGGAAAGCCATGGGCTCTTGCATCGGAACTCGGATTAGACCTCACCTGTGAGCCGAAAACACCTGATAGAGCTCTTTCCACAACTGGGCCTCATTAATCACATTTATTTTTACTCCAAAGCTTGACTCACTAGTTGTGTCGTATCCCTGTCTCGTCCCCCTTTCGGCTCAAAAGTCACCACAGTGACAGAGCAGTTGTTCGGGTAAATTGTGGCGGTATGGAACCTTTTCACAACCTGAAGTCTTGTCGCTGCACCCTTTTCCGCTGTTGAAGCCGGCTGAAGCACTATCTCCGTTTGCTCTGACCGGATCAATGCTTGGTAGAATACATGGCCTTCAAATATCTCCAAAAATCGACTTTGCCTGGGCTAAAAAAGAATATGTTCAGTGTATGCCTACAAATTCAAGACCTTCATAAGTACCATGACCCGATCTCCCTCGCACCCGTGACAACTCGTACAACCGTTATAATTGTGAATAACGTCCCCTTCGACATGCTGAATGACGCTGTTGCGGCCAATCCTCGTATTTTTGGCGCCTTGGAAGAAGTGAGAGAGCATTGTCAAGCGATGGAAGTGAGAGGAGGGAAAGGAATGACCGGGATGGATACTCCAACGTGAGACTGAATGAAAAACAATCTTCTTGAGTCTGAATGAGTGAGATGTTCTTACCAAGAAAAGGTTCAACCGGAATTGATCAACATACGTTGCGGAAGAGACACATCTTTGCTGTACAAACTTGATTTAATAATGGTTCTCATTCTCAGGCTGTCGTGTATATCTCGCTAACGCCGATTTGCCGTAAGCGGACGTCGCATGTAACTCTTCCAAAAACAGCACAATGGACGAAAACGGTAAACGGTGTGAAGTGATACTCGCAGACGGGCTCCTGCAAAGCATCAGCTCCATTTTCTGCCTATAGAGAGCGGAAAGTTTGGAATAGATTTGGGAGGATTGTCGTGAGAGTTGTATGGTAAACGAGCACGAACGATGCCTTAGTGCCTCACATGGAATTTCTCCCAGGTACACTGATTGCATGAGCACCTCAACAATTCAAAGTCCTAAATTAGATTCACCATAGCTCCCAACCTCATCAGATTCATCAGAGGTGACAGAATTTGTCTCAAAAAGCGCCTCAATTTCCAACAATATCAGATGGAGCCTGAGAGGGTACCGACATACGTTGCTTCGCCGGCAGTTAGTTGTCAAAGTATTCGGATTGAAAAGGTCGTGGGTATAGACCTCGTTATGCACACAACCAGATAGAGAACAGTGACTCGATTAGGTTCAGTTGTGGGGACCTAAAGAGTCCCCCCCCCCAAAGCAGACCTGATGGTATGGTTACCCCCTGGGTCGTCAGGATTGAGCCTTCAGAGAGGTGAATATAGGTTATAACTTGGTCTAAAAGAATGATATTCAGGGTTCATTCAATCTGATGTCTTAGTGAACGGGGGTTTTATCACGGATGAGACCCTTTAATTTGCGTTACCCCGCCTCTGCCTCTACCTTTGCCATTCGCCTGTGATTCGTGGCCCTCGCCAGATCAGTAAATGAATAAAACTAGTTCCCCACGTACGACCAGTAGTCCATCCTGATTCTCGCGATGCTGGTGTAACGAGGATATTTGATATGTTTCCTTCGTGGTATTCAGGTTGTTTCAGCTCCTTTTTACCCTATTCTCATCTTTACTTTCTACCGTCTTCGCCTATCTTCCAGAATGAAAAGAGGTCACACTTATGAGTCTGCGCAAAGAGTAAGGACCATTAAAACTGAATGATGTCGCGATATTTCTTCCCTTCGCCACATCTCACAAGATCCCGTGGGTGCTTGCTCACGGATGCTATTTTGTTCAGCATGGGGTGCTTGTCATTGCTTGAGCAACATTTACATTGCACCCTTTGTGTAACGGAGCTATCCAAATAGGGTATATTTCCAATTCCCCCTCCTTTATTTTTGTTTCTATTTACTAATATTTACATTATCATCTTTACTACTCACTACCACAATCGTCGTACCTTCGTCTATATCCAGAATAGAAAGAGGTCACACTAGCGATTGCCTGTGAGAAGTAAGGACCTGTTACACTTTGCATGTGCCGGGTTGTGCATCTGCGCGGCTCGCCTTTGGACTTACGCGGCTGACAGTGCTCAAATATGAGCGCTCATCCAACCACGAGTTCGTTGTGCAAGTGACTGCTGTTATGTATTTTGGGTTTATCCAACGACGCTGCAATGTCAACATCCTTCTTCGATGGATAAATCCGGATTAATTCCCCGTGCCATAACCTGGTTAACCTTTCCTACCAAAGTACCGCCGACGAGATGTTCTCACTAGATCAGATCGACCAGCTGGGCTGGTCGGATTGATCCATTGAGCAGATTCGATTAACTCACCGACTAGACAGACTGATCATCTTAGTAGGTCGAATTGACGCGTTTGCATGGTTAGATGACCTGATAATGATTAATTTTACCCAAGTCCAGGTAACAGACCCGATTAATCCATAAGACAAATTAAATCGACACTCTCCCCAGGTCGATCCAACCTGCTCAATAGTCGAATGGAATCGTCTGGTGGAATGGATCACAGCTGTTTCAATAATTGTAGTCGTGTTTTCATTTTTTATCATCCTGCGCCTTTGTTTATATCAAACACAAATTACCCAGGTTTGCACAGGGCAGGCCCGACGCTCACACACTACCCAGGGAGATAGGACACACAGCACTCAAGCAATGGCGTCTATCTCGGGGGGAATGGATTCCCTTGCTAGCTACCAGAGTGTATGAGCCAGCACCACCCATGATATAGGGAAGGGAAAGCCTGCAGCCCTCCACCGACGAGGTAGAGTCGCCGCCTTGAGTGACGTAGGTCCCGACTCTTCCTAAATCGGGGTGTTGGTATAAACAAAAGCACGAAACGAAAAGAAATGTAATCGCGACTACAATCATTAAAACAGCTGTAATCCACTCGACAGATCGATCTCACCCACCTGATGAGCTCGATTTACTCTCGACCGCTTAATCCTCCCGCCAAGTCAGATTAATCATCCAGGACTGGATAAAAATGGCTCGGCGATGCGTATCAATCCCTGAGAGACAATCAACGGATCGATCCCCCGGACCATCAGCTGATATTCTCTCCCACTTACAGGATTTGTACCGCCGACCAAATTCTCTCACGAAGACAAATTGGTCAGCTGAGATAGACGAATCAATGCGCATAACAGATTCGATTAACCCACCAACTAGAGGCAATGACCTTCTTGCCAGGGTCGCATGGCGAGTGGGTTTCTCAGAACTTAGAAGCTCAACCTGTTGTGCTAAGTATTCAAACTAAGCCGCCACGGGTGCTAGTCAAGAAGGTGTTTTTTTCTTCGAAGCAAACACGCACCCCTCTCCCAGTTCTTCTCATATCTACATCTGCGAGTTCGGAGTACGTAGCCCAAGTCAGTGACGGCATACCTTGAGCTTCTGCGAGCACTTAATATACGGAAAAATCTCCCTCAGCATACCAACACTGAGAAAGGGGAGCTCATGAGACGTTTGTGCTCTCATCTCCGAACCCAATTATTGTAAGCTGTACGTCAAATGATTAGCCCATTACGAAGCATTCAATATCAGATGAAGAACGCATTACGATCACTTTGGTCGTAATCTTGTCGTCGAGAAGAACAGCGACCCCGGTGGCTTAAGCCCCAGGAGTCGAGACGCTTGGTTCTAGATCGGTGGTGAGACACCTCGATTCATGTTGCTAGAGCGCGTTTTGAGAACACACCTGCAAACGCTCGTGCTTTGATACCATTACCGATCTTACTGGTCAGGCACAACGAACGTGAGTTCAGTTTTCATCCGGCCTCCAGCACCATCCAGAGTCACTGCTCGAAGACCATCAAATATCCTGGACGTTGCGTCGAGCCTAGATGCACGACTGTGAAAATCTTCTTGGTATCTTTCCCAGAACAATGGATCTCGAAAACGGGAATTTATATAAGACAGCATCGACAGCAGAGAGGTAACCGTACGCCTTACACTCTCTGACCGCCTCTCCTGTACAGATGACTTCATGGGTCAAGGTAGCGCAACAAGACAGAGGATTCCAGCTTGTAGCGAACTTGAAATGGTATGCAGTTGTCGGTAAGAGTTAGGTTATCACATTCATAGTTGTCGCTGAGAGGCCGAGTTTGTACGGCGATGGCAATAGAATTGGGTAGGGAAGACGTTGAAGTGGGATTCAAGACCTAGGTGATACGTGATCACACTTTCGATTTCTGGAAAGTCACCGACCTGAGTCTGCACTCTCCTGCCTCGAATACCTTTCGCCCTTAAAGAAGCGAGCGCTCGAGTTGTGACCCAGCAAGTATGAAAGTACAGTACTCCAGACAAGCTGTAGCAGAGTGACGAGTGAGATGATGGACGTTATGAATCAAGATCGGGCACTTCTAGTGCCGACAAAGTCCGATGTGATTGATCTCGGAGATATCAGAAAGGCCGATATGACGCATCTTCCATGGCGCAGAGGTAGAATTTTCTCGTTTTCGAAGCCTACTAGTGGCCATAAAAACCAAAGCCTAGTGGCGATATCAAAATCAAAAGCCTAGCGGCTCTATCTATCACAGCCCATCGGCTATAAAAACAAACGCCTAGTGGCAATGAAAACGAACCACCCGAACGTCATCCAACCAGGATTGGTCAATCCAGCTACTATAACTCCTCCTCCTTACCCCAAACTACGTACATACGTATCTTGACTACCTCTGAACTTATTTCTAACTTCTCATGATTGAAGTACGCCCCTACCATTACCTACTCACCGACTTTTAGTTCACGGTTACCAATGAAATGCTTGAGCACAGCCACAGTCCGGCGCCAGTGCTCAAAGCTTCTAGCGCCCACTCAGTGAACCTCCATGGACCTGCATACTTAGTCATTGCAAAACTCCCCGCTGTGAACAACCGACCACAAACGCAAACATTGGCGGTCAGCCATACAAATCGTGAAACATCCATTACTGTATCAGCGCCATTCCACGCCGCGGCTGGTCTGTGAACCAGCGAGAAAGGCATTCAGCTCGCGGATCACGAGTACTTGAGTACCGAGAACTCAATTAATCACTCACCACCATTATTTCATCACAATGTCACTCAAGCAGCAAAGGCACGTATAACAGCGAATGCAGTCATTTATTGAATCCGGAATTAGTTTATTATCTACTCGGAGGTCTGACAATATGAAGCCAAGGAACGTGATAAACATCCAGCATGTCTTGAAGCCTCAATACTCAAGTACTCAAAATTCAACCTGGACTCACTTGAAGCATGTGAACCATGAACTCAACTTGAAAACACCATGTCACACCCACATTATCAAGCCCATAATCAGGATCAACTACTTAGCCCTATGGTACTTAGTGAAAGCACATGAATCCTAATTCTTGAGTGCAACCTGCCGGATACAACTCCCGACGTTATCGTTCAATCTGTGCTGGTCGAAGAGATCCTATTGGATGTGTTACAAATCACAACGTGGTCTCGGAGTTGTAGAATATGTACCGAAAACATACCTATCCTGTGCGAGACCCAACCTGAACACAGGTTGTTAACTTACACTCTACTGGCTCATGATATACATCAGGGGAACTAGAACACCATGTATTACAAGTTCCGGTACATTTCTATACAACCTCGTCTCGTAATCATTGGTATATTGAGGATGGGCTAGATAAAGGGTGTGTGCAGGCCAGAAAGGCGGACTCATAGGGTATGGATCTACCGCGGACTTCGTGTGCCGTGAGCTCATCCGTGCACAGTGGGAACCGTCCCGGGGTCGAAGACATAGTTAGCTGCTTGTATGCTAGGATACGCCCCGGACCCGGCGTTCAGTACGTGGACCATGCCGTGTAATCTACTCCTCCTCCTCCTCCATCTTCACCCCCATGTTCTCCCGATAGCGCTCAGCACGCGAAGAACTTTGGAGATTCTTTGCGCCTACTCAGAGTCGTTCGCACTTAGAGTGACGCTTCTTAAATGGCATCCAACTGATATGCTTTGACAACAGCTTGTGAAAACCTTTCCACAACGGCCGACATGAGGATCCGGGAAGGTTTTTTGGAATTCACCTTGTTAGCTACCATCTCGCTGGGGTAATCGTCAAGATGAAAGGCTGTCAATGATTATCGGTATTCATCTATTTCGGGCCGGTCATCAGTGAGCTTGCTGGGGTTCCCTGTTGTTCTGAGTCGCTCTTTAGCCTTACAGATACTAGAGGTACGCTCGATTGCTCTTGAGACGCACAATGGCACGGCTAACGTTACCGACTACAGCCTACTAGTTGGGTTAAACCACGAAGGAGGAAATGCGCGTGGTTGAAGACCAACGAGGCCCCAAGACGAGGATGTCGATGGGGGAGGTTGTTAATACGCCAAGTCTCACCAGAAGAGGAGTTTGCTGGAGTGGTACAAGCAGTTCTCGTCACCCTCATCTTTTCACCGACGTGTTGATTCGGATTGATTTGCCAGGTGCCTCGATGTCCGATCTTTACACAGTGGGCAAAACCCGGATCAGTGGCAGTCCACTGCCTTAAGTTCAGTGGACAGGCAGTGGACGCATCAGTGGACAGTCACCGGACATGACCGGACCCAGGTATAATCTGTGACCACGATCTGATTGTGAGTTCAAGATATGAAGATCAAGCTTTTGTCTTTAAGGACTACTGTGGATTGGTCCGCTGACCCGGGTTTTGCCCGCTGTGTTATATCGGTGAAGTGTGACTGCACAGCAAAATAGATAGGGTACTTAAACGAGGGATTCGATGAGGTCTGGGCTTACTAACTGCTGTCTTGCTCGGATGAATGTTAGGATAGAAGGATGGTTATTGGTACCAATCTTTCACGGACTGGTGAGCCTGGTGCGTTTGTTTAGACTCCCTATTTCTTCGTCATGCACAGCTGGTACGTTTCTCACTTGGGGGGCGTGCGTTGAAGAAGATATTTTTGATCCACTCTAGGATTGCAAACCTTGCAGTCAGATGGTCGGATTTGAAAGAACAGCACAGGCACTCATGGGGGTGCCTCGAGGCTGTGGGTAATTAGATCAAGATGTAATATTCGACTCGTACCTTGCGGACGCGCCGAGTCACGTGTGCTTCTTGTAATAAACTTTGAATAACTTGATGATGACTTGGCTTGTGACTTGAGATAAAACTTGAAACTTATAGACGCGTAAAGCATTGGAGAACGTGGTGGGAGGGAGCAGAAAGCTGAATTGACAGAGTGCCAAAGCGTACCATACAGACTGACCAGAAACTAGACTAACTAGAAAGGGAAGGAACTATACAGTTTATGTAAATTGTTCCCACTAACTAGGGATTCTCCGAGCCAGCTGTCCAAGAAAAGTTGTAATCGTAGGAATTGAAAGAGACCATCTCAAAAGAGAACGGTTTGACTCCTCCGAGACTGGACCAAGAGACAACCACCAAGCCGACAATCGGTGCTATTTGAGAGATTGACCAGATCTCTATAACGCAGACGGGGTGGACGAATTCCTGCAAGCGGCACTCGGATTGCAGACAAGATGAGGGTACTCGTAGGAAGGGAATCGGCATCATTGTAGGTAAGAAAGAATGTTTCGATGTTTTTGGACTGAAATTGAAACACAAGTGTATGTCAGAACAGAATAAACAATGACATCGGTGTCCTAAAGCGCTAAACGCTAAGACTTTGGATACAGAAGCGACGGCGACAGAAGTCGACTAGCAGAGACAACGACGGAGATGACAGAGACGGCGAGCAGAGAGCAAGAGCAGATAGAGAACTGGTCCCAATGACAAGTTAGATATATTGAAGGTAAAGAGAAACGAGGTTAACTACTCACCTGGTTCCAATGACAAGAGGTCAAGATGAGGGACCAGGTGTAAACTGTCTAGCTTATATACTGAGATATGAGTCGCGCGAGAATAAAGGAAGATAATGAGGAACAAGGGAGAAACAATAGTAGTCCAGGTATGGAATAATAACAAGTCCGAGACAAGTAACTGTTGTGTATAAAAGAACAAAGAGAACAAAGAAAACAATGGATAAGATGGGTTGTGAAGACGATGTGAAAGAACAAGGATGGGAAAGGAAATGATGGGAATGATGGGAGGAGGGGAACTGGGTATCTGGTAGGCGTCAAAGTAACAAATGGGCATCAAAGTGACAATCAGGCGCTAAAAGGGGAATGGGCGCTAAGAAAGGAAAAGATAGGGGGAAAAGCGGCACTTCACAACAGTCGGGGCTGGGGCAAAGATAGAATTCCCCCCACCACCGACGTCATAACGGATTTAAGCGGAAATAATCGGAATAAAAGCGAATAAAAGCGAAACAGGGATTCCCTGTGTAGTCAGGGAAGCACTACCACAGTGTCGGCACATTGATATCGGCCAATAGAGTGATATACATACATTTGCTGAGCAAAGTTACGGTGTGTTAGGGTGGCTTATGATTTGCCTGGGTTTTTCCCCATTCCCGCTTTACTACCTTGAAACGAAGCGCACCAAAACGAGCCAGGGCTACCGTTTTGGGATGGAGAAGGAAATGAGGAACTCACATTTTTTATGGCTGGGTTGTTTCTACGTATGCATGTTAGCCTTGCTCCTCTGTTTGCCACTACTTACAAGTACAATCTACTCGTTAGACAAGAGCGAGGCTTCTCGTTAGATCTTCATTGGATTGGTTGCAATAGCTCATGGGAGAGGATTTTGGGGTATTATCTATGAGGTCGGATCCCTCACAACCATTTAGGTGAAATGGCCATATGCTCTGGTTATATGAGCATAAACCCCGCTTCTGTGTGGTGGACTGGATAAGCCAGGGAGGAAAGTGAGGGTAGGGGGAATTGTGATAGTGTGGTGCATACGTTTTATCCCCTTGTGAACTGGGCTGCTTACTTACTATTCCCGTTCTCTGTCGTAGTAATCGACTTGCGGAGCACTTGTTTTCATTATAGATTGGGTAAAACAATTGACTAACAAGCTGTGGTTTTTGGTCTAATGGTCTAGTGGTATGATCCTCACTTTGGGTAGCTCACCCCCCACTATGTACCCTTCTGCGAGAGGTATGGTATTTAAAGGTGTGTTGATGATCACTTCACAATCCAATGGGGTAAGATCATTTCGCAATGGTGTGGGCTTTCCACCGCGATTGCAAAGGTCTTTCTCTGCACTCCAGTGACCAAAAACCTGAACTTATCTACTTTCGATGTTTCTTTCATAATTAATTCAGCAGGTGCCATCTCTCTGACGGCTACTGCTAGTGCTCACAGGAAGTCAGTGTTCAGCCTTTGAAGTTGTCAATACCGTGCCTGAAAGACTTGTGCCGACGACAGATCCACATCTTCAACTCGTTGTGATCCGCACCGTAAAATTTTGCTGGGAGAAAGGTTTGGTTAGGACACGAAAGAATATCACAACTGACCTCAATAGTCGACATCCTCAGCTACGGGCCATCCTTGCTGTAGCACTGGATGCAAGATAGCATATTGGCAGCAGAACTATTTAAGAGATATGCAAGGATTATCTTTTGAGAACTTTAGAAAACTAAAAATATTTCTGCTAGAAAAATATGAAAGGAATATGTTTGACAACTCTTGAATGAAATAACCATGACATTAGGTTCTAGTTGCAAGATGCCCAATATAATCTTGGCATATTTTCTTACAAAAATATTTTGTTTCTCTAAAGTTTTCAAAAGGTAATCCTTGTATATTCCTTAAATAATTCTGCTGCTAATATGCTATTTTGCATCCAGTGTAGCTGGACAAAATATTGGCGAGTTTGGGCCCTGTATCATCATCCATAACACCAGCCGAGATACGTGTTGGATTGACTACTTTCACCACTACTTATACATCCCAACCGAGAGACGTTGTCCATCAGGGACAAACATATAATTTGGAAGGGTGGCAGACATGGCAATTGAGGCAAGTTTGAATTGCATTATCACTGTATGATGTGTTGGGTATCTTCTGAAAGACATATCAAAAGGACTCAGTTGACAATTATACACCCAAGTGATCAAGAGCAGACTCGATGCTAACCTGATCACAAAAAAGAGGAGCTGGATGAAAACATTTAGAAAGACAACTATTTATGTGCTTTCTGGGAGAGTAGGTCCGTGGCGCAGAGGTCTACATCAGCATGATCACAACGTCTGATTCATCTGGCCATGTTCGTTATGCGAGAGGTTGATGCCAATCTTTGTGTTTGATATCAATGTAAACACCTAAAGTCCACGAGCAATATACCAAGTGGGTGTTTTGGGAAACATCGGCAGCACGGGTCTGGCCTAGAATGTGTGTAGGATGGATTGTGGAGGGATATCATTATGGAAGCGATTATACTAGTATGAATAGTAGCCAAATAACCTCGCGCCCCACTGTTGGTGTCGTACTATTATCTTTGTTGGGAGACAAACCACATTTGCAATTCCCAAAAGCACAGCAGCTAGGAGCTCAATCCTGCAATGGTAGCCGGAGGTCACAAAAGATGGGGCATTGATATTTTTCCATATAGTGTACGGGCATACAGTTTGCGTAGAGTTTAATGAAAGAAGAGTACTATGTCAATTTAGACAGGGTAAATTGTTCTCGTGGCTCCCCACTCTCTCATCTGGATCTTTCTTGTGTAACTATAAGGTTGTAACAGGCTAAATTTCTGCCTATCTCATTTCCGGGACCCCTACCTTTTTATTCAATTCCACACCCCTCTATACCCCCTTCATATCCATTTTTCCAGCTCTCTATTCCCATCCTTCATCATGTCTTTTCACCATTCACCACTCCTCCCTCCTATATCGGGTCCCTCAGACAACCTCCAGCATACTCTGGGACTCTTCATTCATTCTGGGACTTCAACATCTCACTCTGGGACCCCATGAACTCGTTCTAGGACCCCATAAATCCATCCCGGAAACCCACACGGTTCACATCAGGACCCTAACAGCTTTTTCCGGGATCATCACAATTCATTCCGGGATCCCTTTCCTCATATCAGGACCACATGCGGCACATTCTGATGGTCCCGGAATGACTCCCACACTTTCTGATTCTCTCTATTTTGTTCTGATTTACCTTTCTACCCTGTAATTTACCTATATGGTGTAAGGGTCGTGATTTCTGGGCACGAATCCAGTCGCGGAAGGTAAGAAGTGACGTGGAGATGAGGGGAATAATGGCGGAAATAATGGATAGCCATAAAACCACAAAGCCTTGGGGTCCTTGACTGGGTTGGCGGAATCTCGTATCCTGGACTCAGGACCACCTGAACAAGAGTGCGAGGGATGAGAATAGAAGGAAGGTGACAACTACAAGCTCCCGACAAGTAGCTGGATGATGGAAGGGGAATACTGCGAGCCTCCAGCGAGCAGTATTATGAGACAATGGGGTCCTTTTGGTAACGCGGACAGTCGCTATTAGCCATGGTTCTATCCAGAGACCTGAACTAACAAAGAGTGCACCTGTAGGATGTGATGTGCAATTCACAGAGACAATTAGTATGCCACAGACTTGAGAGAATACTCAGCTAATAGAGCTTGATAGACATTTGACTGGATAAAGGACAATACAACCGAACTAAAGTACATGGAGGTTCTACATGTGCTTTATATACTATTCGGGTGTGAGAAAGATATAAGTCCATATAGGTAAATTACAGGGTAGGAAGGTGAATCAGAATGAAATAGAACGAATCAGAAAGTGTAAGAGTCATTCCGGGACCATCAGAATGTGCTGCATGTCCTAAAGCGCTAGACGCTAAGACTGCAGAGGCGACGGCGGCAGAAGTCGACTAACAGAGACGACGACAGAGAGGACAGAGACGGCGAGCAAAGAGCAAGAACAGGTAGATGACTGGTCCCAACGACAAGTCAGATACATTGCAGATAGAGGAAGACAGAAATAACTACTCACCTGGTCCCAACGACAAGAGGTCAAGATGAGGGACCAGGTGTAAACTACCTAGCTTATATATCCAGTCAGAGGTCTGAGATATGAGTCGTGAACGAATAGGAAAGACAATAAGAAAACAATAAGAAAACAATAGTAGTCAAGTATAAGACAATAGCGAGTCCGGAATGAGTAACTAGGAGATGAGAGAAGACAAATAAGAACAATAGAATGAATGGGTCGTGAAGAAGGAGTAAA
>JANHQD010001619.1:0-37711 GCA_024721195.1 Marasmius sp. AFHP31 | reverse complement strand
CTCTTCGAATCATACGGCGGGCTGAAGGTGCATCTCGAGATGTCGAGTGTCCACAGAGACGATTCAGATGATGAAGACGATTACGACAGCGACGATGAGGACGAAGACGAGTCGTACGACTCTTCCTATTCCCACCGATACCGCTACCATAGCGAACAAGTCGAGACCAACGCTCTACCTGACGAGCCATACACCTTCTCTCGTTACCAGCGTCACTGGGAAGACGAAAAAGCCTCCTCTCTCTACCCCTATGGGTGCACCGACCCCAACATTTACGATATCGAGGACCTCGATTTCGAAGACGACCACGAGTACGATTTCGAGGATGCAGACGAACTCGGAGATGCTCCTTTCGAGTTTGGCGAGGAAGATGATGAAGATAGCGAGGATGGAAGTGATGGTGAAGCATTTAGTTGCCCGATGTGTTTATCTACGACACCAGAGACAGTCTGTGCGACAACGTGCGGACATTTATTTTGTGTAGACTGTATCAAAGCTGCATTGCATTACACTGGGATGTGCCCGGTCTGCGATGAGAAGGAAGAACCGCAGTATCTGAGGAGGGTATTCATAACTGGGGAGTAGAGGACGGTTTAGATAGTTCGAAAGGACAATGACTTAGATACCAACGAACCTTCCTTCTTATATCCGAATCATTACTTGCCAACTACAAAATTCGTCGATATTTGAGTTTCTGGAGACAGGCCATGGAATGTGGTCGCGAAGATAGTCCAAATGGTTTTCCCGAAATAGTTCCTTCAATCAAGTTTCGTGAGAACTTAGACGTCAATGGCAAGTTGCAACTCTGAGTCAAGACTCAAAGGTGGGTGATTCTTTTGGTAAAAACAGCAACAAAGTCCGAAGTGTCTGGCACAGTATTAGGTAGCCGATAGGAAATCTAGTCCGATTGCGATAAACACACCCACAAGCCACCCTTCAACTCAATTTCGCCACCTCATTCGCTACGTGCTCATCCATTCTATAGCTGTTCATCTCATTGACTGTTCAGACGATTCAGATCAGCTACTTCAATATCCTGCGAATGAACAAAACTCACTAGTCAGTTTTCCAGCAGCAGCAGCCAGTGAAGCATCATGAGGCGTGAGACTCGTGAACCCTATGCGCTCGTTCAAGTTCTCGGTTGCTCTCGCCGAAGCAGTCTGAACGCGTGTGGCTCGCTCTTTTCGAATGAGCTGGTACATGGCGAGACCACCCTCCACATCGTTGGAGAAATTGTATTTGTCTGAGAATATGATCCCTAGTGCCGCGGCATCTTCGATAGCCTGACAGGCACCCTGAGATTGATGTGGCATCATAGGGTGAGCAGCATCTCCCAGGAGGCAAGCCTTTCCCTTGAACCAAGACTGAGTGACGGAAAATCGGATAAGCCAATGCCGAAGATTCCATGGTGGGTGAGATGTACTTACGGTATAAGGTTGATGGATGTACAACCGCCAGGGCATTCTATCAATGGAGTTCTTGAGAAGATTCACGCAATCTGGATCCAGCTCGTCATATCGTCCAACCAGAATGTCCTTCACAGGGGCCTCTGCGAACGTAAAGCCTTCTTCGCGATGGTGTGTCAGCTCAGTTGGCATGAAGCCTAGGGCGAATAACAGAATATCATGAGTATGCTCGAACTACTGCAGTCAGGTGAGTATGACTTACAGTAGAAAGACACGATGTCTCCACCGGAACAAGGAGACATGACGATCTTGTAGTACTTGGAACGACCATTCTTCCCAGCCATGCCGCCCCAAAATTGGCTAGTCGATTCTGTCATGAGTTCGGAGCATATGAAGGGGGGATCATGTTACATACATCGCAGGTTCATATGAATAATTGACCAGACCGAGTTGGTCGACAACAGAACGCTTGACGTTACACCGGTAACAAGTCTGAGGGGCGGAAGCGCTGTCCGGGACGACACCGAGCTCTTGTCTGACGACCGACTTTGAACCGGCTTCAGTGAAAGGAACGAGGCGGGTCAGAACAGTGACGCACTCGAATCCCGTCTGCACCAATGATCATGTCGGCTTCAACCGTAACGCCATTCTCGAAGGTGACCGTTCCCGCTTCATGATCGACGGACTGACATCTGGAACGATGAGACTCGAGTGAGCTCCGATTTTACGTTCCGAAACACATTGCAGGCTTACATGTGATCAATTACGACGGTGCAGGGAGGTCCCTGGCCCTCCGATGAGGTAGCAGTCTTCAGCAACGTCGCATGCATGTCCTGTCGATGGAACATGTTGTAGACATTGCCCCATTGCTCCTCGTAGTTGTCGAGGTTGTATAAATTCAATATCTTCCCAGTTTCCCATTCACGCATGACGAGCTTTTTCTGTGTAGACATCGTGGGTGAGCAGTGTGCAAGATCCGGAGAGCGCGATAGCGTACCAAGACGACCGGTTTCATATCAGGGATGTCTACGCCCCATTCACGAAGCCATTGAGTGCCATTAGCGGCACATGAAATGGACGCCCCAACCTCAACATGAAAGTCCCGGCGTTCATAGATGCTGACTGTTGGCCATAGGTCAGACCAGAAAACGAAGAGCTCATTGAGACACGCACCAAGGTGACCAGCGCGACGGAGTGCAACTGCTGCTGCAAGGCCGCCGATGCCTCCGCCAATGACGGCTACACGAAGCTGTTTGAAAGTTGAAGTAGACGGCGTAGACATGGTGAAAGGATTGAAAGGGGTATTGGGGTGGGAACTTGACCCCCTCGGATGATAGGCATTTTGTACTCGAAAGAAGCACCACAAGAGCTTGAGAGGCTCGACGTCAATCTCCGGCCGTGCCGCCGGCATATTGTGTGATAGGCATCACATGATCGCGATTAGATTTCCGCTCGGCGCTAGGGTCTTGCAGTCACCGTTTTCCCAGCTAGCCTCGTTAGCCTTTCTAGCAATGGCACCATCAGTCTACGATCCAAATTCTCCCGATGAACAAGAAGTAGCGCTGCCTTCAGCACCTCTTGTTGAATTAAGCGAGAATACATTCTTGCAGCCCCCACTTACACGCCGTGGAAGCGGCCCTGGCATGATTATCTTCCTACCACCGGAAGGATCCTACCCCAGGCGATCGGATCCAAATAAATTGCTGGACCCCAAACCGATCCAGAAATGGGCTGAAGAAGGCTTCGCAGTTATTGGCGCCACTATCCCAGCGAAATCGGAGGATATCAAAGGCCATTGGACTGTCAAGGATGTGTTGAGCAAAGGTCTTGAGGCGCTGCTTTCGTTGAAAGAGCTAGATGTGAAGGACAAGTTCGCAGTCAATGGTGTGCCTTCAGTAGTTCCTGAGTACCCCAGTTCGTCGATGTCAATTCATGATTTCCAGTCTACGATCCCAGTGTTCTTCCTGTTGTCATCGAAGCTCTTTCAAAAGACAAGAGGTTATCATGCCTGGTCGCTTTTGGCTCTCTTCCGACAACGCCCTCGGTTCCTTCGTTCCTCCATTTGTCTTCTAGTGTGCCACGACCAGATAACACTTCAAGTATCACTGTTCACCAATATGCAACCCCTTCACCGTATTTTGTTCTTCCACACTCGGCCGACTACAACCCAGGCTTTGCCAGTCTTGCGCATAGTCGAACACTGGTTTTCTTGAGGACGATCCTCGGTGCACCCATTTTCGATATCGAGGCGATCTGGGATGAGCACACCTATTTTGAATTTGAGGTTAGGAGCGTAGCGAAAACGATGGGTACGATGGTGGTGAGTACTTGTGTCATGGCAGTGTATGCCAAACTTTGATACAACGGAAACAGGCCGAGCCGTATGTTAATCACGTCCCGACAGTACGTCAAACTTTCTAGTTTAATCCCTTATAACTCACAATGATTGATTTGTGTTCGTTGCAGATGACGGGAGGCGTCGGCCGTAAGAATCTCATAGCATTCTATCGGGACCACTTCATCTTCGCGTTAGTTCAGAACTTCACCTTTCAAAGATCAAACCTCACCTATAAGCTTATGGTCCAGCAATCCCCCTGACACTGAGCTTCAGCTTGTCTCTCGTACCGTTGGGAGCGACCGTATAATCGGTGCGTCCGCGCGAATGCTGTGAAAGACCAAAGCCTCCACCCAACGTTCACTTACAACAGATGAATTCGTCTTTAAATTGACCCACGACAGAGTCGTCGATTGGCTCTTACCTGGCGTTCCTCCTACGGGCAAGAAACTCGAGATCCCATTTGTGGGTGTGGTCAATGTACGCGGTGACAGGCTTTATCACGGTGAGTAGATCTCTCTTCTCTTCTAGTCGTTTCCCGCGCACGCTGAGATGGACCGAATTATCCAGAGCATATTTGGTGGGACCATGCATCGGCCTTACTCCAAGCAGGTGTCATTCCAAGTCACGTTCCTCATGGCGATAAAAAACTCCGTCTCCCTGTTGCTGGCGTCGAAGGAGCGCGGTTGTTAGTGGATGAGACAGATGGCACAAGCAACGAGATGATTGGGACTGGGTGGGGAACACAAGACGTGTAAGTATATGCATTTCGGAAACAACGGAAGTTGTAACACGTGTATGTTACATCGATCAGTTAGCAAAGTAGCAAATGATACCTACGTAGCTTGCTAAAGGACCTCGAACAAACAGTTGTGAGGTGAAGTAAAGTGATAGATACCTAATAAGCTACCAAGAGGTTAGTCAAGTCCATAAGGACAGAAAGTCCGTCTTGTTGAAGACTATCGTTAGTTTGCAGCTTTGATGAGATCAGCCGCTTTCTCCGCGACGCCATACAACGTCGAAGACAAGTGTGCGCTGACTTGGAGAGGCATGATAGATGCGTCAACAACGCGCACGTTGGAAGTGTCGTAAACCTTCAATTGTGCGTTGACAACTCCTATAACCAGAGTTCAGCGAAGAGGCTCAAGAACAGTCAGAACGCTCAACCCACCTCCAAGACTCCTTCGCATCATAGCAGCTGTACCGATAGGGTGCGCAACAGGAGAGTAATGATTCTGAATCCAACTTCTCCACTGAGCATCCGAGCCACGGTCACTACCGTCAGGAACCGCTCCTCCTGGGATAGTTTCTCCGGTTGACAGAGAACTAAAATGAGAACGTCAGGTCCGATAAATCAACGGCGATAATCGTAGAGCGAACATACTTGAGAGGAGGGCTCGACAGCACACGTCTCGACAGCCTAGCAGCGGCAATCTGGACATCCATATCCCAGTCGACGGAGAAATAGTTCACCCGCACTTGTGGTTTGGTGAACGGATTCGTGGACTGTTATCAAACGGCGGAAGAAGGATGTGAGTACGACACTTGAGGTGGTGATAGGTAACCCAAGAACTCACCGTTATCTTCACTGTTCCCCGACTGAAAGGTAGAAGCTGCCACATGTCGATACCAAGATCACTATAATGATACACAAGTCATCATCGTTAGCCGACAACGTACCAGACGTTCTTGGGGAAGGGAACTCACTCAGGGTATCCGGTATCATAGAACAGTTCCGCAACAGGAGCTGATTTCAACGATACACCTGTCAGCACCTAGGTATATCTCCTTCATGGCTTCACGAGCTTACCATTCTTGTTGATAATCAAATCCGCCTGAACCTGATAGATCTGTTGTAACGCTGCGCTGCTCAACGCCGAGCCAGCCTGACTGTTTGCCCAATTGCCCAAGTTGTTGTTGATCTTGCTGATCGAACTATTCGCGTTATTGCCGAACACCTGACGGATATTGGGGAACGCAATTGAGTCGGATGGGCCTCTCCCAGCGCGGTCAAAGTCAGTACCTCCCGCACCAAGGGAGGTCATGGTCTGTTCCTGCAAGTTTTTGCCCACTGTCTTGAGGTCGATGCGGGTTGTGATTCCGAGGGGGTTGAGAACGGCGGAATCACCGATACCAGAGAGTTGGAGGAGAGCTGGGGTCTAGACGATTCAATGAGATATGTCATTGGGCGGAGATCGTATAGCAGTTTTACATACAGCGATGGCACCGGCTGCGACGATGACTTCTCTTCTAGCGAGCGCGGTATATCTTGTGTTACCTCCAGAAGCTGGTGCAAACTCGATTCCGGATGCTTTCAGAGGTAGACTTCCGGCATTTGCCCAGTTGATTCTGGTAACCTGTCAAACCATTCAGTGTCGATGTAAAAAGAGAAAGAACGATTCTTGAACTACCTGATGCCTAGTCAGGGTGAGCCATGTCGGTCTAGCATTTTCCACAGGGGTGAGATAGGCTTCTACAGAAGAGGATCGATGATCTCCTGCATGCCAATTCATCGTCTGGGGTTGATGTCAAATTAGACAAAATGACTGGAACTCGAAAGGAATCTTACGAAAGGCGTTATCGAGACACAGTTTGGACTCCCACCGTTCAGGTCTGGGCACCTTGTGATTCCAGTCAAATTCCGGATGGTGTCGATGAAGTACTGCTGTTGAGGTCCTCCATACATGTCATCAGGATACGTGACTTGGACCGGGCCATTGAAGCCATGGTACGCGTCGACGGATTGGGCACCCTTAGCAGATTGTTGATCATTGGGACCTGAGAAACCCTCAGACTGTAGGAGGTACAACGAGTCGAAGATGAGTGGGTGACGGAAGTTGCGGTTTTGAGGCTGCTATCATACCTTTTTCATGTAGTTGAACATGCCTTGCCAGTTCCAGCCAACATTTGCTTCGGATGTCTCAAGCAGAGTTGACCATGAATCGTATTGGGCGGCAAGACCTAACGGGATGGTCAGTCAAAAATAACAACAGTGGGCGCAAAAGCCGCTAACCTCGGGTATAGTGGGCGCCATTTATTGATGAGCTTCCTCCTAGGGTCTTCCCACTATGGTATAGCGAACATTAGCCCTGCACGATACTCGTAGAGCGTTCCGTCGTCACCCACCCGACCATTGTGCCATGCTCCGTCCCCCATTGCCAATCTATGTCCGTACCAAATACCTGGCCATACGAATAGATATCGTATATTCGAGGGTCTGTTCTGTCGTCCCTCCCTGCCTCAACGAGCAGGACTGTATACGTTCCCGACTCGGCCAAACGCGCTGCAACGGTCGTGCCAGTCAACCCTCCACCAACCACGATGAAATCGAAGGTCTGGCCATTGGCAAGAGACGGGTTCGTCGTGACTCCAGACGCGCGTTTTTGGAGTATCGCGTTCCCCGCAAGGGGAAGAGATAGAAGGAGGGCGAAAGGGAATGGGTTGGAAAGAAACATGATGTCCCCCGACCCTGGTCGAAAGGGGTTTTATCTCGCAGTTTTCCCGATGAAGGACGGCGAAGGGACGGCGAGAGAATAGGGATGGGACCGTGTGTTCGATTTTTCATATTCAATCTGCGTGGATCACCGATTCAACCCGCGTAATTTGTCAAGTCAAGGCACGAGTGGGTTCGTTGCTGTGAGCGAGCGGATCCAGCGGGAAATGATGGATGCCAAAATCATCTAGATTCTAAAGGTCCAGATTCACCGTCTGTATTCGGCGCGCGTTGGAGATATTCGCCATACGAGCTGATTGGGAGGGGGATAATAGAATCGCCCAGGATTCGTACTTTCATTACTTTTACGCGGTCCTTGTCATCGACCCCAGCATCTTGTCTGTTCTGAATGATGCGCCACGGCCACCAATTAATTCGCGGCGGTAGATGTCCTGTATAAGGGGCTTGAAAATTACCGGAGGAATGAGAACAATGTAAAATGGATTTGGCGCACCAGTCTTATTGTGGAACGACCAAAATGTAGAGCTTGAGCGGCGATTAACAAAATTAGCCCAGTGCCTGACACGAGCGAACGTGCAAAACTACAAAGTGGACACTGGGTCGTCCCTTTCCGTCGTCCACCCACATAAGGGAGAAATAAGACGAGGACTTGCGAGACCTGCAGTGTTCCCAAGTGCACACAGTGTGACAACAGTAGAAATTGGGTCGTGGGAATTTAGAAGAGGCTCGGGAGTTATGGGTGCGCGCTTATGCTTTGGCTTGTACCGTCACCGTTACTACACCTCACCAGCCCCTGTGGAAATTCTTGTGAATGACATTCGACATAGTCAATGCCTACGTTACTATCACCTACAAGGGTCACAAAGCTTCACAACTATCTCCAGATGCTACTGAGGCCGCAGTCAAGTTCGTCAGACAAGATGTTGTCACCCTCAAACTCCCCCAGCCTCCGAAAGTACATATCTCCGTGGTAGGACAAGGGGTGGTTCGATTTTATTGGGAGACGACAAGGGAAAATGTGAGCTGGTCCCCATGGTCACATCCAAAACTCACTAGGCTCAAATCCATCGGTCGTCGTTGGTAGACACTCCATCAACAGCTGATAGGAAAACTCCATCGTCCACCAGAAAGCGCTACGCCGGAACGACATTTCCATAAGCTCTCAATGTGCAGCACGCCTGTCTTCTATGGATATACGTTGAGCTTATTCCTTGAACAGACAGAAGCTTGACTTCCAATCCGATTCTTCGTGCGTAACAGCTTCTTTGCTGTTCGTAATACTGCTTACAGGGTGCAACTTTGCAGGACTGCTTTTGGCCCCGTTTGTTTACATTCACGCAGCTGGTTTGCTCCTTCAAATGCTAAAAGACCAAAAGCTCCTCCCCCCGGGTCTTCCGCCGAAAGGACAAGAAATTGGCCGAACGATCAAAATACCCAGGCTGGCACACCCGGGTCGAGTGCCATCGACCCGAATATGATTGCGATCTCTATGGTGAACTCGGGAGAGAGGCTGAGGACGGGCGAATCAACATTACCCACCCCACCTGCAAGTGCTTCGGTACCAATCGCCTCCTCAAGTTATCAGGTGTGTCGTTAAAACTCTATCTGACTTTTCGGTAACTCACGCGAGAACCGATTCTCCCCAGGCAGCCAATGTACCTACGCTTCCATTGCCGATTTTCGTCTGAATCTCATGACCTTCATTTCAGTCGTCGCGAGCAACCTTTGGGGGCCTTCCGCATACTCCAACGAAGGTCCCATCGTCCCTTCCGCTTCGCCCGAACCTTGCACAAGGGAACCAACCTGCTGTGGTCAGTACATGATTCCCTTCACTCTACACTCGGTTCAAAGGCTAACAGTCAGCAGGCCCAAGGACGTGTTCTTCGATCTCACGCCGCGCACCTTACTTCATTACCTCCATCACAACCACCATCACCAGCGCAATCGCAAACAGAACCACTGTCGAACGCTCAGAAGGCCGAACGATTAATGGCACAACTCGCGCAATCCCAGAGCGAGATTAAGGAAGCATTCGAACGGGAGAAGACCATGATACAATCATTGAAAGAGCTCTCAACTGTGGTCCCTGTTCCCCCTCAAGTATTGGAGCCCGTCGTTCGTACGACGTTTGCTGGCGATGAGCTGGGTAAGAACTCTAGGTCTTGGTACAAATCATAACCACTTGTACTGAAGACGCGTCGAACTAGTGCTGAAAAGGCGATTGAAGATGGTAGAACTGCAGTTGAAGGAAGAGCGTGACAAGAGGCAGGCTGCTGAGGACGTTCTCAAGGATGTCAAACAGCAGTTAGAGGAAGAACATACTAGGAGGACGACCGCAGAAGGCACGTTGAGAGATGTCGAACGAGAGTGCAGGGAACCTTTTATTGTTCCGGGATTGTTGGATGCTTTTATCATGGTATCCAATCTTTCTTCAGAGGCCACCGACGACCGCATACCAGGGAGGTAGGGCCTGCGAAGGAACTCGAACAGGATGTTCATTGTTGATCCTGGTTAGAGTCAAGTTCATGAGTATATCATTCATGACACAACGTGGATGTGGAACGTATGTATCGCCGTAAGTATTACTATTTATTCTGTAGCCATAATAGCCTAAACTGCCCGTGAATGTGGGCGTGTACAACATGGAGTTTCAACTTTCGTATGCGAAACCTAACGTGTGGTCGGCACATCACGAAGATGGGTATGAGGGGGTTCTGAAAAGCAAGCTGCGTGTTCAGAAGAAATGACCAAAAATGGATCGATCCAGGTTCGAACTGGAGACCTCTCGTGCAAACGAAAGACGCGTGCGCGCATTGTGAGACGAACGTGATAACCAACTACACCATCGATCCGATGCGGTTCACAGAAATTCGTCGGCCCGTGAGGTGGCTAACAGGATCGAAACGAGCAACACGAATCCGCATGTCCTCAGTACGCTGTCCGTCTTTTCAGTGTTCAGAAAAGCGACAATCTGAGGAAGATTGAATGGATGTAGAGGAATAGTCGAGCTGACGACATGATTAATGGATTCCCGCTCCGCTTCCGTCGGTGTCAGCGATGGGGGCTCGATGTCAGTTGAGTTATTGCGATCGCCGTCTGAGGAGTCCTCCGAATGAGAACTAGTCGGAGAGGAGGGTCGTGAAGACGAAGAAGATGACTGGGAGTCCGATGAGGACCCATCCGCCGCATTGGTCGTGTAAGTGGGCAATTTCGGTCCCGGAGTCCTTGTTGATCTCAGTCTACTGGGTCGTGCCACCGACGTCTGAACGGACGTGGCGATGCACAAGATTTTCGTATCCAATAGCCCACATGATGGACAGTGCCCTTTGTTTTTCACCCACTAATAATCAACTAATCAGCTTCATCGGCACTAGAAAAACTTGTAGGAATGACGGACGGAAGTGATGTGGTCGTGACAAAACATTCCACCGCAACACAGCGTCCGGGCAGGAGGTGATGCTTCATGATCACTGCGGTGTATATCGGCACGTCAGCTCGTGAAGGTATGATCGAAATAAAAAACTCACCATAATTGGCAACGACGGCCTTCGAAGTCAGAGCTCTACGATCATCAATTTTGAGCACGAACTCTGTACCGAAACCAGGGGCACTTTACCTTCTCACTGATCTCAGGCTTCGATCTCGAGCTGTCACGCACTCTCCGAACCGGCGTATGAAAGACGACGGGTATGACAACGTCCTCCAAAGGTGCCTCCTCCCCCAAATTCAGACGAAAGTCGTCGTATCGTTGTTCCGGCGATTCTGAGATACTAGTAAGACGCCTCAAACTCGAAGAGCGACGAAAGTGATTGAGGCGTGGAGAAACAGTTGAGGTCATAGTGGGGACGAAGTAAAGGAAACCGAGTACTTTGTAGGTATCAATTATAACTAACCATCAGTTGTCGTGCGGCCGCAAGCCGTGGTGGCGTCCTTGTCATTTTCGGGTATATCGTCGTAAGCCCAGACCTCTGCGTTGCGCCTATTTCGAGCATTTGAGAGGTAAGGTCACTGGTATCGTCATTGAGGAGTGCGAAACAAGTCTTGAAGTTCGTATCTCTCGAAATGCAGACTGATTTTGGCGGCCGCTGCAACAATGGGCCCCACCTGTGGTATAATGTGAGTTTGAAAAGTCGACACTGGTATGGCGATCTTCGACATCTGCCCAAAAGGGCCCGACAAAGTACCGCTTCTATCCCACCTAGATGCTAGTCACTGGTCAACACCGGTCCTGCGCGGACATGACCTCACACCGCAGAGAACTAAGATAATCCAGAGTGTTTTTCGATTCCTCATATTTCACTAAATTGACAAAAAAGACACTGCTTCCGAGGCCCCACATATCTAGAAGCACTGTGTTCAGAGACAGAACGAAAGACAAGATGCCGAGCGTACCATTTACGAATAACTTCGTCAATCCATTTCTCCACGACTTTCTCCGCAATCTCCAGCCCATTTTTCTCCATGAACATCATATGTCCATTCCCGCGGATGCCGAGCTCAGGAAGCTGGAGATGTTTAACTGGGACCCCGGCTTGTTGTAAAAAGTGCACGGTGCAGTTATCATATAACGCATGGTAGCTCGATTCCGAGGTAATGACTGTGATCGGTATTTTGGCAAGATTGACCAGCTGTTTCGCGGGAGCTGCTTGCTCGAAACAAGTGACGTTAGTGATGTTGTTGAAAACCACAGGTACGATATCTGAAGCCGAATTCACTGGTGGCTGGAACGTGAGAGGGTGCTCAGTCACTCCGAAAGGTCGAGCGGGACCGATGGGCGGGAAAATAACGTTCATGAAAGGAGGTCCCATCGGTTCGAGAGCGATCACGGTTTTGACGAGAGCAGGACGAGCATCCGCGATCTCCCAGCCGTACGGTCCTGACTGGGAATGGGTCAACAGAATGACGGGCTGAGAGAGGACAATATCAGCAAACGACCAGACAATATTATATCGCATGATCCTTACTCCGACATGATCGAGAAGCTGAATTGTTGCCTCTCGCGTTTTCTCAGAGGATTCCGCGTCTGACACCAAACTTGGGACCGTGGAAGCATAGAAGTTATCAAAAATAGGATCTCCAGCGGTCCCATTACCAGGCCATTGCGTATGCAGCTGAGCACCAGACCACCAGTTGAACTTCTCGGAGGCCGTGAAGCGTATTTCGACGTCAAGGGCACCGAAGTCGGACTGGTCACCATCTACGCCTATTTGCCAAGCAGACCTTCCTCGGGAGGCCTGGTCAATGAGGTAGAGCTAACCATATGAAGAATGTGAGATAGCAGTTCGAGAACACCAACGGGAACATACCTCGTAGCCTTTTCCAAGGAAATAATCCGCCCAGCCGAGCCTGCCATCAGGCGTGTTTAGAAAGTTTGTGGCAGTCATTCCATGACCATGGATGAAGAGAATAGGAAGGGGTTGTGTAGTGTTAGCAGGTACCAGATGCTCGACATAGATCTGTCCTGCAGCGATGACGCTGTCGTTCACGGTCACATATCGTTCACCAATGTAGAAGTAGTTTCGACGGTGAAGAACGCCGGGGATATGTCCCATGATTCTCGCGAATGGGCATAGAAGGAAGATGATAAGTAGGTAGTACATGGTTGTAAGGAAGGTCGAGGGTATGGGAACGGCAGAGGCACCTTTTGTAGTCGAGACCCCTCAAATGGACATGTGTTCAGCAGGTAGTGAGTCAAGGCTAAAATAGATTTCGATACCGAGCAAGGATGACTAGAAGGAGTAAACTCCCCAATGTCACGATCACGAGCATTGTACGTCAACGGTTCTGCGCAGTCAGAGCTCAAGTAGAGTTCAATGTCGAGAAAGACGAGACCAGCAAGTAAACTCACCAGCGTTTCTTTCATCCACTTGTTCACCACTTCTTCCACGATCTGATCACTGTTCCTCTCCATGAACATCATGTGTCCATTTCCGTGGATCCCAACTTGGCCAAGGTCAGCATGCGTAACAGACACGCCAGCTTGCTGTAAGAAGTTCACGGTGCAGTTGTCGTATAGAGTATGGTAGCTGGCTTCGGCTGTCACCACTAGAACAGGGATAGCCGCCAGGTTCGCCAATTGTCTGGCCGGTGACGCCTGCTCATAGCAAGTGACGTTCGGGATGGAGTTGACCGTTTGGTAGTGAATCTCTTCTGCAGACGCAACAGGTGGGGAGAACCGAAGGGGTAGCTCGGCGATTCCATATGGTCGCGCTGTAGAGAAAGGCGGGAAAACTGCATTGACAAAAGGAGGACCGATTGGCTCTAACGCAATGATACCCTTCACCAACTCCGGACGGGCGTCTGCCAACAACCAACCGAGGGATCCTGACTGCGAATGGGTAAGGAGAATTACGGACTGACGTATGAATGTCAAAGCGATGTTCGGAGTATTGTCATGGTATGTACCCACCCCAATGCGGTCTAGCAGAGACGATCCAGCATCACGAAACTTCTGAGCTGCTTCTGGACTGGAACTCAAGCTCGGCATTGTCGATGCGTAGAAGTTGTCGAATACGGGGTCACCAGCAATACCGTCTCCTGGCCACTGGGTATGAAGCTCAGCTTGAGGCCACAGATGATAGCGTTCGGGTGCCGTGAAATGGGATTCGATATAAGATGTGTTGAATACTTTCTGAGGGCCGTCTATTTCTGCCTGCCATGCCGATCTTCCTCGTGAAGGTTGGTCAACAAGATATACCTAAGCTCAGGCTCAGTTACCGGGAAAATAGAACGGTCAACTGAGAGCTCACCTCATAGCCCTCGCCCAAAAAGTAGTCCGCCCATCCAGTCCGACCATCAGGAGTGTTCAAGAAGTTTGTTCCAGTCATTCCATTGCCGTGAACGAACATGATGGGCAAAGGCTGCTTCACCTCCCCCGGAGTGAGATGCTCAACATACATTTGCTGGAATGCTAGCTGGTCTTCCGAATACTTGCCTCCGACATAGAAAAACTCCCTGCGGTGCAACGTTCCTGGTACTTGACGACCGTCGGAGAAGCTTGCTAACAGACACAACACTGCGACGACTTGGAGAGCTCTGAATCCCATACTCAATGCCTGTATGAGTGCAGACTATCAGTCATCGTCGAGTCGACATGCGCTCTAGACGTACCTCTCCCTTCTTCGATAGCTTTAACAGGTGACAAGGCGTGTGTTCGTTCAATTGACTCGCAGCGTGCGCCTTGACCGGTGACCAAGCACGTCGCTAACCCCAAGGTCTGGCGCTCGGTTTGAATTTCTCGAAGTCACGTTCAAGTCGATTTGCCTGTGTCTGCGTGTACTAGGTATTTGTGGGCATGAATTTCGATACGACCATGAAGAAGAGGAAGACCAAGTCCCAAATAGGCAATTGCCCTGAATTTCAATCATGAGATCATCGCCGTTGTAGCCCGTCATTTATGTGGGCGTACGGGACGCGGCGTACGGTTTTCATCGACCAAGAAAGCACAAGGCCGTAACAGGCCGGAATCCAATCTTGTCCCCTTACCTTCACCATCTCGATCTATCGTCGCCAGGATGGCCTCTTCCTCATCATATTTCTACAAGGATCCTCAAACAGTCTTCGATGATATCGACTTTCAAATGACATTAGAGCCCTCGACGCTCACGGAATTGGTCAAGGCATTCCTCGATGAGTTCAGGACGGGATTGGGAGACTATAACCATCCTATGGCGATGATGTGCGTGGCGATCAAGTCGTGTATCTCATCTCATCTGACCCAGGCTCTAGCCCATCGTTCGTTACTGGTGTTCCCGATGGTACGGAGACTGGGTGAGTCTACAAAAGCAAGGAGAGAAGACGAGGTCTTGAACGATCCATCAGGACCTTCCTTGCGCTCGATCTTGGCGGAACGAACCTGTACGTGTCCACTTCTAGCGATCAATCGGACGTGTCCTCATAACCTCGATCATCAGTCGCGTCTGTGAAGTCGTTCTCCACGGCGACAAGACATTCTCTCTTCGCCAACAGAAGTACAAGGTCTCGGAGACGCTGAAGACTGGGGAGGCGACCGCACTATTCGGTATTTACTCGTGGCTCATCTGGGTTTTCCATTGTCAATCTCAATCTACCCCATCCCAGACTATTTGGCAGCATCGGTCGATGCCTTCCTGACCAGTCATCCGGCTCAAGATTACGGATCCCAGTCGGACGTGGTGCACCTCGGCCTAACTTTCTCATTCCCAGTGGAACAGACCGCTCTTGGCTCCGGGAAAATCCTGACTTGGACGAAAGGATTTTCTGCGAAAAATGCTATTGGAAACGATGTAGTCAAATTGCTGCAAGATGCCTTCGACCGTAAACACATGCACGTCAAATGTGTCGCTCTCGTCAACGACGTGAGTTACCGTATTACATGTTTCCAAGGTCCATCGGCTCAGACAGCCTCGTCGGAATTTGAAGACGGTTGGTGCACTCCTCTCAAGATCCTACACGGCCGGAGGATGTATACTAGGCTCCATCTTTGGAACGGGTACCAATGGCGCGTATGTTGAAGAAGTTGGTGAGAAACAGTTCCGCTCACATACCTACACGGTCTCTGACGAACCTTACAGCCAACATCAAGAAACTCGCCAACAGTAAAGCAGCTGCGAAGGGGGGCGAAATGATTGTGAACACAGAATGGGGTGCCTTCAACAATACCGTGGGTCTCTTCCCGCCAGATTCATACCCTGTGATTGAAATCAAACATACCAGCGTTCGCACTTGCCTTCAACACCGTTCGATAACACTCTGGATCGAATGAGCATCAATCCTCGGTTCCAAGCTTTCGAGAAATTCATATCAGGAATGTACTTAGGAGAGATCACCCGACTGATTCTCCTTTCCCTCATTGATGCTGCCCCGAAACCGCTCATCTTCCAAGGAAAGTTCACCCCGGCTTTGACTAACCAATGGGGGCTGGACACCAGCGTTATGAGCGATGTTGAAGAGGCTTGGGAGGGCAAGGACGCCAAAGACGCTGACGTCAAGCTCAATCTTCCGAAATTTTCGGCATTCGACGCTGAGAAACTTTCTCCTGAGGTTAAGGCCAAATTGGAACGAGTGCGCAAGGTGGTTGTTGCGAAACTTGGATTTGCCGACCAAGATGTTTCGCTATTGGATGCAGCCGTGAGTCAATGACCAATGTTTTGTCCGCCCAGTGTCTCAAAATACCTTTATGTTACCTAGATCGTGAGATGGGCGTGCCATCTTGTCGCCCGTCGAGCAGCGCTTTTGAGTGGTGTCGCTGTCGCGGCTGTACTCCTCCAGACTGGTCGTGCAAGCCTCCCTGATGCCAGTGGCAAGTTCACGAAACGGGATTCCACAGAGAAGATAGGTGTCGGTGTGGATGGCAGGTTCGTCGTAGCTCTCCTCACACTCTCACCCTTCCTTACGCCTACTCTTCACCCAGTCTTATCCAATTTTACCCCAACTTTGAAAAGACGATGAGAGAATCTCTCCGATATCTAGTTGGCGAGGACGTTGAAAAGAGGGTGGATGTTGGCTTGGCTAAAGATGGCAGCGGTGTTGGTGGTACGTGATTCTTACTCGTTTGCCTTTCCGTGTCCCTCATAATGCATGAATCGCAGCCGCTCTCTGCGCCCTTCAAGCAATCAAACAAATGTAGACAAGATATACTGTATGTATTCAAGTGAAACTCACATACCTTCCGTCGTTCTGTTGTACTTCGATAGTGCTGTTGTCTTGTATTGTTAAGCAATGCTCATTTATTCCAGCCGAGTAGAATATATCATATAGACCCGCAAGTCGGACGAAACGAATGTAATCTCGTTCGGTTGTTGATGGTTGGAAGATTAGATGTGTGAGCAGTGGTGTATGGTGTACTTTAGATGTAACTAATAAGGGTCCGACGAGGTGTGACACCGAGTCTCTAGTTTTGGTCCAACGCCTCCTGCTTTGCCTCCGTAGTAGAGTAGTAAGCATAGTTCTTGCTAACTTTCTCCCAGTCCACTACACTCCAGAACTTCTTCAGCCACTCCTCCTTGCCCCAAACACCATACCCTGCACTCATCCAAGCGTGCTCATTAACAGAGACACAGAACAACGGGAAAAGCTGTTCGCCCATGAGATAAAGGTCTTGACGACCGTGTCCCCGTCTCGGCGTGGAAGGGTCGTTGTATAATCCAGCCTGGAGAGGCATATCTTCTCTACGACGGACGAGGGATGTGTGAACGGAACGAGACTGCGGGAGATTGGGCGGAGACATGGGGTTTGAGCCCGAAACGCCTGAAGCAGGTGAGGAGGGAGAAACTCCAGGTGGTGGCGGTCGAGATGTGGGATTGGAGGACGTCGCGGATGAACCCCCCAGTTCCGCTGCGTACGGGTCGTCTGGGGTGAGAGGGGTACCTCGTACAGCTTGAAGCATGTCCATGCCCAGTTCAGAGTCCCATGTTGGGCCTATGTACGTTCGAGAACGGACGAGGAGGGTGCCAGGACCGAATGTGGGGAGAACCGCGAGGTTCCCGGCGGCGTCGGTGACCAGCCAGACCCAGCCGTTGGTGAACATGCCCAGTGCTGCCGCTGAGAATGTGGATTTTAGTTGCGCGAGACTTCCGTGTTGTCTTCTGATTTCTTCCTGGAGATGTAAGGATATTTTGTGTTGATGGTCTTCGGCGTCATTGGGAACGGGCCGCTAGAAAAAAATTGAGTGTCGTGGGGCAGAACTATCCACGGGATAGACATACCAGGTGTTCCAGGAAGAAATGATTGTTCAACGCTAAGCTGGCGTAGTTGAAAGCAAGAACTCTATTCCTTTCCACCGAAGTTTGAACAATAGTGTCGACTACAGACATGCCCTCCAATTCCGTGCCTTCAGAAGCTCAGATATTATGCAAGGAAAAGAGAACCGTGGAGCTCACCTCGAACTTCCTCATTTAACCTGTTCAAAAGACCCTGCTGGTAGTCCACTGCAACCGTTCGGAGTGCTGGTGGTGGAAGGAACTCTCCGAGACCCTCTTCAATTCGATATTTTAGTTGCACCGGGGAGTGAAGCCTTCGCAGATGCCATGTTGACGGTTGATACCTTGTGCACGTTCTCAGTCTTGAGAAACAGTTCCCAATGCGATACATCGTCCCCAAACAAGTTCAGAGAAACCAGAAGAAATGAACGTGACGGACGTCGGGAAGGGAAAGTTTTTCGGGACGCGACGTTGCGACCTGTTTGGTAAAACGTTCCCAGGCTGCTCTCCCCACGCGAACGTGTCGTATTCCAGCAAGTCAACGTTCTCCATCTTCATTCACACTCATTTCTCTTCAAAGATGGCCCCAAAAGCAACGGCTACGCCTGCGAAGGCTTCCAACCAAAATACTCTCCTCATGTTATGGAAGGCCTACAATGAACAAACTACCGACCGTCTCAAATTCATCGACGCATTCCTGGTCTTCCTCATGATATCCGGTGCTTTACAATTCCTGTATTGCGTTCTCGTCACCAACTTCCCTTTCAACGCGTTCCTCGCAGGGTGAGCTCAAGTTCAGGTATTCGAAGGGTCGAATCTCACTTGGCTACCATTCAGTTTCTCGAGTACTGTCGGGCAATTCGTCCTTACCGCTTCACTGCGCTCGCAGGTCAACCCAGAGAATAGAAGTGAATTCAAGGAAATTTCCCCGGAGAGGTGCGTGTATTCTGTTTCATACGTTCGTCACCTCACTAATGCCACACCCAGAGCATTCGCAGACTTCGCGCTTGGTTCGATAGTATTGCATTTCTTCGTCTTCAACTTCTTAGGATGAACGGGAATGAAATTCAGACTCTCTGGTTATAAAATATGCACTGGTGGGATGAATATGAGCTGGATGTGGATAATATTACAAAGAGTCGTGAAACCTGACTCGGACCGAAAGCAAGAGACGACAATATGATCTAACAAACGTATCAGGACCTCGTGGTGAGATGTGGCTTGACTAGGCGCACAGCGTAGACGGATGGTTGGGAGCCCAGGGTTATTTACCGCCTTCTCTCGAATGAGGAAGACCTCTGAGCATAGACATGAGTAAACAATTCACCAGAACTGGGCAGTAAGACGCACCCCGAAGAAAACCACAGCTAAATCGAATGCGTACTCTCCTGCGTAATCCAAAGGGGACTTGTTCAGTGTATGTCGGGCCTTGTACCCAAATTCACGCACCAAACTCCAGATATGTTCGTAGTAGCTCTGTCACACGAATAAGAATGGTTTCGTAACGTCTGGCTGTGAAATGAACTCACGTCGCACATCTTTGTTGGGTACTTGCGATAGAGCTGGCCTATTTCCATACAATTCTGTTTGCACGCCTCCAGGGAATGATGGTCAGAATACGTACGTTAGGCCAGTGGTCCTCTTCACTCCAGCCAAAAAAGCACTGATAAGAAGGGCATCAAAGCCCAGATGAACTGTTGAAGAATCAGTCATAAATGTTACCTAGCTTGAAGAGAAACATACCGAGTTTACCTAGCATCGAAAAGAAACTTCAAGGGAATTAGGTGCAGAAAACGTGGTCAACGTCCGCGAGGAAGAAACAAAGGAGGTATGAGGTGACGTAATCACATGCTCGTGAAGCGTTGGCAGACAAATTAGGCGGTTGCCTTGGCCCTGCCACATTCTCAGACTCATACCCCATTGACCTCCGTTTTTTGACCATCCACCTGTTCGCAGGTCCTACTTCTCATTGTTCTCTTTATCTCACAAAACACAATGTCAGGCTCAAACACGCCACGCAGGAATAGTGGCAAAAGCATATTTGCGACACCTCTCGACCGTTTTCTGAAGGAAGAAATGACCAGTGGTTTCACATTGTTGGGTGCGTCTTGCTTGTCACTCTCTGCGAGATCATAACGCTCTAACTATCAATCATAGACACGATGGAAACATATTTTGATTCACATGTGGACCTTTTACAACGAAGACTCCAGAAACATAGCGATAGACTGAAGATGAAGGCAGAAGAGACCTTCAAGATGCGCGACCTCTCTGGGGATCTGCTGGCAGAGAATTTCGAGAAGGAAGTGAAGAACTTCAAGCTGAAGGTGAACCTTATCTTCTATAGAGCCAGCGCAAGAACCTCACCCTCGATGACTAGGTTGCACAACGTATGAACAAGCTCCAGATAACTTGGCAATCCGATAAAGTTGTCCGTACCCGCGAAAAAGTGTCGTTCTTCGTCGGAGTGATGACTCTTTTGTGTTCTGCGTTGATGCTGAACTTGGCACCCCAGTGCGTGTTCACCCGCTCGTGTCACCACGTCACTGACCGCTTTTTTCCCGTGTATAGGTGGATTCACATCGTGTACACGGTTATTGGCGCGAGTCTCCTCACTACACGCGCCTATCTGTACAAGAAACGCGGATTCCACTACTTCCTTTTCGACCTGTGCTACTTCGTCACAATCATCAACTTCGTCTATTTGTGGTTCTTCCCCTCAAACGCTGCCTTGTTCGTCGCGTGTTACTGTCTCTCCAACGGGTCTCTCGCCAGCGCTGTCATTACCTGGAGGAACAGTCTGGTATTCCATGACCTTGACAAGGTCACCTCGCTCTTCATCCACATATATCCTCCCTTCACTTTCACCGTCATAAGGTAGGACACGTTTGCGTGTTTATCGCCACGGGCACGTGCTAATCATAACATCACTCCAGACACTTCTATCCTGATGCTCACCAGCGTTTCCCCGCGCTGAACGAACTTGCACACATCAATCCTCTCCGTGCGATGCTCCTCACTGGTGGAATCTGTGAGTACCTCTATCTCGACAGTTTTGGTCCAGCGGCTAATCGGTGTTTTAGACGTGGTCTGGCAATTGTTGTACTACAAGTTTGTTCTGGTGGACCGATGGGCAAAGATCGAATCTGGCCAGCGCACGACCTCATTCTCGTTCCTTCTCAACGAAAAGCGAGGTCTTATCGGAAAGGCGCTATCAGCTATTCCCGCGAATAGCCGTATCTTCTCATTTATGACAGGGCAACTATGTATGTTCTTGTCGCTCCCGATCTTCGCCACTTCTAATTCACTTGCGTCATTTTTTCTAGTGTACACCGTCCTGACCCAAGTTCCAGCCGTCTACGTACTATATGACAGCGCGTTCTGGAGCGGGGTATTCCTCATGGTCATATTCTCGGTCAGTGTCTGGAATGGTGGAGGGTATTACATCGAAGTGTTCGGTCGCAAGTATGTTGACGGTTTCTTTCGTCACTCCCCCCGAAGCTGACGTCTGTGTTTCCTTAGATTCGAGCGTGAACTCGAAGCACTCCGCAAAGAGCTGGCAGAGTCCTCTCGGTCATCTACGGGCTCGACATCTGGCCGCTCAAGCCCCACGCTTAGCCGTGTTCCCAGCGATGATGGTCTTTCGTCCCTCGAATCTTCCCCGACCATGACCCCTCAGAACCTTCCCGCTGCCGTATTGAACGGGTCTGACTCTGCTTTGGGAAAGAAGGAGGATTGACCGTCACAATTGACGAGAAATCTTAATCAAATTGACGACTTCTAATGTACTGTTACGATCGAATTTTTGGACCGTGGATGGAACAATCCATGAGTAATGTACTCACTCCCACTTGTAATGATTCCTACGGGTTTATTTAGTTAGTTTGCGGTATGCTATCTCCTTAAGAGTTTCATTTCATACTCGGTATCTTACTCGTACACTTACTTTTCATGATTTGGCTTGTTGATTAGAGGACTCGCTATGGGCACATATTGGTGTCACGAATGGATACAGTTGAACTTCTTTTTATTTTCCAGCTTCGAGCACACGTTGGAGAATGGTCATACGGGTATCAAGTATCAGTCAATTCGGCCAACCAAGCTTCCAGCTCTCTGTTTAACAAGCTCGGAGCTTCGAGGTGAATCCAATGCCCAGTTTCGAATTCCGCCACTCTGACCTCAGCGCGGGCGTACTTCTCCATCGTTGTCTTCCCTCGTTGTGAGGGGCATATCGCGTCTCGGAGTCCTATGGCGTATAAAGAAGGTTGTTGAATGAACCACCGCTCTTTGGGGAGAGCTGTCCAGAAGAGGTGAGTAGCTGAGTGCCCCGGGATTTAGACAGGCAACGTACCTATATTATCTTCGAGGTCAGTGTTCTCAAGCTGAGAGATATACCAGCTAAGCGATGCCCGTATACCTCCATTCTCGAGCACACTCCTACGAGCGGTGTCTATATCCTGCGCACACCAGCGGGTATCCCGGTTGATTACTTGGAAACCTCAGAGTCATTGGAAGCACTCACTGTTTCAGACATGTAACTCGGGTACCCAGGCTGCATATCGTCCTCAATCCACTGATCGGTCTTCCCAGGCAACGCCATGTACACGAGCCAATACGAAGGGTCTTTCGGATACATGAGCTGAAGGAAGCTATCGACGTGACCTTGAACAACATCCGCCGCGTCTCGACGTTGAAAGAATTTCCAAAAACCGTAACCCTCGTGTCCAAAGGACTCTTTTGTCGTCTTCATTAGGCTGTCCAAGTCGAAGTGCTCTGTGACAGGATCCATAAATGAGGACCCTAGCCACACGAATCCTAGAAAACGTTCGGGAAATAGAATAGAGAGGCGTGAAAGTACGAGGCAGCCCCTATGTACAGAGTCGGTTTACGGGAACAGCACAGGAGGACCGACGCTGTGGACGTACCAGTCGTGTCCAATGCCAACAGCTTCTTCCAAACCTACAGCTCCCAGAATCTCCACCATATCCGATGCAACGAGGTTCAGCTTGTAATCCTCCAACTCCAGCGGTCTTGATGATCTTCCCGAGCCTAACATATCTGGTGCGAGAATCCCGTAACCTAGCGGTTGGAAGTACTCGATCTGTTTACGCCATCCTTCTGAGGTCGAAGGAAACCCGTGGATGAAGAACAAAGTTGGATGGTCGCCGGAAGGACGAGAGTAATAATATGTATAATCGAAGCCTCTTCTGGTGACGAGGGAAGTGTACAGGGTGGGGTCCATAGTAAAGGCGAAGGAGAGAGTGCCCAGTGTTTCACCATCACTTGTTAAATATGTCGATGACAGCCCTCAAGGGCATGACGGGAGATGTGCGATGAACGAGAGTTTGATTCGCAGTTTCGTCAATGATTTTAGTACACCATGAACAGCGCCTCCTGATACAAAACAATTCAAAGGGAGGGTCTGGACTCTAGAGCTAGCTAGTAGCGACCAATTGGATTGGTGGAGTAATCCCATTGGAGGAGAAGAATGTTAGTGCAGTGCGAAGTTGATGCCAGATAGCTCCGCCCAAAGAATGATTGAGATCAGTCCACTGTCCAATTGTGAGAGCGCAAGAATTCCAATCTTTATGGGTTTGTGAATATCTTGAGTTCATTGCGCTGAGTTGGGATGGACTCAGCCTGCATTTGGAGGTAGATGAGGGTGGACTCTGGTGAGCTCTGGTGGGAGTATGAAGCACGGTACATTGCAATCTTGGCAAGTAGGGAATTCGGATGTTCTTTGTCATGGCATCGGCGTTATTCGGCCGCCAGCTACCGGCACGTTCGTTCTAAATCTGAACTTGGGCTTGAACTTTAACTACTTCAAGTAGCACTTCTTTAACAAGTTCTTCCCTTCATCAATTGCTCCCCTTGTCTTCATCATGACTCGCCTTCGGCGCATTCTCATCCTCCTCACATCACACTTCAATGAAAGGGCCAGTAGTACGCGAGGAGAAGGCAATGTGATAGGTTTCGCGGTTTCATTGATATCTGCCCCGGTTTCGCTGACCTGGAGTCTGGAGACTTTGCGCCCTCGCGCGTCATCATTTTCTTTCAGAATGCTCTATGTGGCGCCTCCAGTCATTAACAACGCTGAGTTCATCGTTCTGGTAGCTCCGAAGTCGAGATCTCAGTTTCCGGGTGTACCTCGCGCTCAAACTCAGCGGGGGGACCGTCCACCGGAGTTGTAGCTCGTCGTGTTCCGAGTACCAGGCCCCGTTCGTCGTTATTACCTATGGACCACTACTGCCCATATTCCAGGACCGCCGTGGCCTGTCGTGGCCTAGCGGCTTTCCAGTGATTTCAATCCCCTATCGAGGCCCGTGCACCATGTGCTTCAATTTTCAATGGCTCCCGTACAACTTTCGACTCCGACGAGTCGAGTCAAGCCCCTATCATTTGACATTCCATTCGCTTGGGCCTTACGCAATCGGTCGTGCAATTGAGGAATCGGTCGAGCTCCAGGTGTCAATCATTCTTATTGCTTAGGACATGGCAGCGGTGAGCATTCAATTTTGCTCGTGTGCATGTGCACTCATGATTATCATCTGCCACCATCATTTCTAGTCCGCGAGTTTGTATGAAGATGGTTGAGCTTCACGGCGTTAGCACGACATCGACGACGACGGCTCTGTTCTGGCACATTGGATTTGGACAGGATGGGGGGATACCGAACCAGATTGGGGCCTACCTCCCATCTTCATCGAGGCACCAGCTCCAGGCTAGGCTACTCGTTGGAATGGCTGTCGGCTTGGAGAAGCCAAATGCCGTTCACGGCTTTCGTAAATACTGTTTTCTCATCGTCGAGAACGGCCCGAGCACGGCGAGGCACAATGGAAGATAAAGCCTGAGGCCTAAGGCCTAAGGGCCCAGGACCCCATCCCGACTGTTCCCAGTTCCTCAGTTCCGTGAGCTCGAAATTCCGAGTACTTCGGATTGAGTTCCCGGATCATTCTGAATCCGAACCGCCGGGAGCTCAATATCCAATCGACGCTGTTTGAAAGAACGTCCCTGCTTGTCCCTCTCGCATGTTCCTGATTACATCTGCTCACTCAGCTTCAACATCACATACCACAATCTACCGCAACTCCCTGACACTCACGACGTGCTTGTCGTTTATCCTTCCAGATGGCCTAGGCTTCGGAGCTCCTCACAATTCGCTTGTAACTCAAGAGACCCAAGGCGTATCACGCTGCCAAGCTCAAAACTTCGAGTGCTCGAAACGTCTGCCCTTATCATTTCCCTGGAACCCTGCCTCAATTATTCGAGATCCAACGCTACCCTTGCTTAGCACAAGTTAGCAGACTCGCACACCGTTACAGCCCGAACTATTCAGGGATACCTCCACATCTTGATCTAGGGGACCCAGAGGGACCCAGTGATACTCTTGCGATAAGTCTCAACTCAGTTACTTACGCAGTTTCACTGCTCACGGTGCGCCCTTCTCTTATGTATGTTTTGCGGGAAGTTGGCGGGAGTAACCCGAACAAAACCGGAACGCAGAATTGTCTATTTTTACTTACTCTCGGTGCCTGCAGACCCACCCCTACCATCAACTAGTACACGCTAGCAAAAGACGGGGTAAGACGATCCCATGATGGGTGGGAGCAGGGAAACGCCAAGAGTAATGCTCCGAAGGGATCCACGTCTTCCAGAATTTTAGACCCTCGAGAGAAGTTCGTCTTGTGAATTCAAATGTCAAGGGTGCAGAATGCGGAAGCTAGCTGTAACTGGCAAGTGGAGCGTTTTTGGGTATCAGTGGAACCACTATCTACGGTAAGACTGTGCAAAGATATGACAACCGGATGGAGTAGTTGCGAACTGAATGACTCGATATGTGGAAACCCCGGGCATTGTGGGCTGGGAGAACTGATCAATCTTGTAAACTTGTGCAGGACGTTTCGACCCTCCAGCTTTCAGGCTTCCTGACCATGCCACTTCCATCCTTCCACTCACTTCGGTCCATATCGACGACAGAAATTTCATGCTGCCAGGTCCATATGCACACATAGTTGAAATTAGTTTCGTTATGCCGACCATTTGATCACATTTTTGACACACTCTAGACGTCTTCCACGTACCCATTTCCCACTCGAGTGTAAGTACATAGTATCTAGCCGTTTCAGACAGAGGCAAAGCACACGGAGGCTTTTGGGGACCGTCTGTGGGCGCGCGGATAGCTGTAGATCGTTCCATCGCGAATCTCAACAACTCGGCATTGGCATATTACGGTTTACAAAATGATAAGGAACCAGCAAGGGACGGGCCAGTGGTTGCCGGCTCTCCAGCGCACCATATGGCAGCATGTGGTCCATCAAAAAGGTACATCTGGCTTTCCCGATGCCCGGTCAGCTGGCCTTATAAGGTTCTGCTCCCCACAGAATTTACCTTTCTATCCCCCCCACTACAATCAACTGTTGTGTGGAAAGGTACTAGGACGCAATGGCCGCTGTCCAGGAGAAAGAGAACGTTCTTTCCGTGCCAACCGTCCCCAGACAGGGTTCGTCAAGCTCTTCTCCAGAGTTTAACGAAAAGAGGGATATCCCCCCGTCGGAATCTTCAGCGGAACTCGAGGAGACATTTGACGACCACGATGTGTACGTTTCGAAACTCTTCTGGCTCTATCGATTCGCTCATTCCCTCGATACAGCACCAAGCCCTTCCCAATTGACCCCGATGAACCTGAAGAGGAGTACCAGCTCACCGTCAGGTAAGGCCCTCGCTCAGCTTTTGCACGCGATCGAAAAAATTCATACTTCCCAACAGGGCTCTCGTTGTCGGATCTGCTCTAGGTGCTATTGGTGAGAAATATCTCTGGATACAATACGGGTATCCATGATCTGACCTTTACATTCCAACAGTTGGAGCCTCCAACATCTATCTCGGTTTGAAGACTGGTTTCACTTTCGGTCCTCAACTCTTTGGTGTAAGCTGTGGCTGGTTACCCGAGATAAACGAGTTGTGGCTAATGTATCACACCCCTTTCTGAAGGCTTTGTTCGGTTACGCCATCTTGAAACCTCTGTCCAAAGTCATCCCAGAGTCGGGTTTGCTAGGACGTTTCTTCGGAGGACCCTTTGGACCTAAGGAAAACTGTACCGTTCAAACGTGCGTACATCTAATCTACCTTGGTGGTACGATTTTGTACTGACTACGAGCCCTCCAGCGCCGCCACCGGTTCGTGGATCTGTCAAGGACGGAGATAGCAGCACTGACTCACCGCTATAATTAGCATCTGGAGGTCTCGGTATCCTTTTCGTGGGAGCCTTCCCCGCTGTGTGAGTGTCCGACAGCTCTCTGGTTCGCTGTAGCTGGTCTAAATCAACATTTCAACAGCTATCGTCTCGGCCTTTGGGGGTCTTCTCCTTCGGAGGACTTTGGCAAGATCATTGCGCTCACAGTCTGCGCTGGATTCTTCGGAATTTTCTTCGTCCTCCCTCTACGAAAGTACTACATCGTCCACCAGAAGTTGACATTCCCGACACCGGCTGCAACGGTGCGTACATAAAGTTCGCTACCTATCGACCAACTCGAAGCTGACGATCCATCATGTGGTTACAGGCCTACACCATTCGCTCGCTGCACAAGGGAGCGTCTGCGGCTATCATCGCCAGGAAGAAGTCATTGGCCTTGCTGTACACTTTCTGCATAACCTTTGTGTACAAAGTCGTCTCAGGATACGCTCCTGGTGTTGTGAGTTCTCTTCTGGCCTTGATACCCTCAACCATAAATAACATGTTTCCAAAAGCTCTTTGACTGGCACCTCGGCTGGACACTTTACCGCCTGGGATTCACTAGCATCATCTCTCTCGAAAACTATGGATGGTGGATTGAGTGTAAGTGCCTTATCTTCGTTCCCGCCCCCATAGCGATAGATTGATTCCATTTAATAGTCACTCCTGCCTTCTTCGGTGCTGGAATGCTGAGTGGTCTCAATGCCAGTTGGAGCTTCTGTAAGTGCTGGAATTCGACGTGTTATCTATCACCGGATGATTGATTCCCCTCCTCTTGCGTTTTGCAGTCGGCGGAACTATTCTTGCATGGGGTATCAGTACGTATATTTCAATCTCTTATCCGCGAGACGTTTTCTGATCGTCGTTTCTTCAGTTTCGCCGTCCTTGATCAGGACCGGTATGGCCGTAGACATAGAAGCCAGCGATGAGTTCCCATTGAGGTCTGTCATGTCTCTCAGCTTCGACGAGGATACAAACAACTTCGCTACGGCGCCTTCCCCTCGTTACTGGCTGCTCTGGCCCGGTGTCCTGATGATGTTGTTGTACTCCTTCGCCGATATTGCCTGTGGATTACTGCCTTACGCACTAGGTAAGCGTTATACCGCCTCACACCTCTCTATGTCAACTGAGACTAGCTTCAATCAGCCATGCGGGGTAACTTCGCCAAAAACATCAAGGGTATCTTCCGCAGGCGAAGCGAGCTCGACCCTGAAGATGAGGATCAAACCCCACTCGAAGACAGAGTTCCCGTTCTTTGGTGGTCCGTTGGTCTCGTGTTGAGCACGATCATGTCATGCGCCATCCTTGCCACCATGTTCCCTCTCAACGTTGGCGATGCCATCTTGGCCTTGCTCCTCGGTTTCGTTTTCTCCTTCATCGCCGTTCAATCTTCCGGTGCCACCGACGTCAACCCCGTCTCCACCGTCGCCAAGGTGCGCTTACTTTGCATCTCGCTCGCCCAGTCCAGAATATTGACTACACCTATTCTAGGCTTCCCAACTCATCTTCGGAGGTATCTCCAAAGGGACCGGAATGGACACCAAGCCCGCACAAAACTTCAACTTGGTCGCCGGTATCATCTCTGGTGGTGCTGCTGCCCAGTCTTCGGACATGTGTGGTGATCTCAAGACCGGTTACCTCTTGCGCGCGAAGCCGAAGAATCAGTTCATCGCCCAGCTTGTCGGATCCGTTGTTGCTGTGTTCTTGAATGCCGGGTTGTTCTTGCTCTTCACCAAGGCCTCGCCCTGTATTCTCGACCGCGACCAAACTGGTGCGTGAATTCTCATTTTCCCGTCTCCATACTCGATGTTCAACATCAATGTCTACAGGAAACTGCACATACGGAGCACCTTCCGTCGCTGCCTGGGGAGCCGTTGCTCTCGCTGTCACTTCCCCCACACTCCGTAAGTTGCCACTTTCGTTTTTAACGAGCTGTCCCCGAGTTCAACGACAACCCGTCCTTCAGCGATCCCCAAGTCGTCCGGATACACCGCCATCGCCCTCTCCTTGTTTGCCGTTGCCTCCGTCTGCATCAAGCACTTCCTCATTCCCAAGAAATACTGGCACTTTGTCCCTAACTGGGTACGCTTGGCATTCTCTCCTGTCTCTTACTGGCCAGCCCACTGATAGACCGACCCATGTACAGAACGCCGTCGGTCTTGGATTTGTCGTTCCTCAGACCTACTACTCTATCGCCATGTGAGTCTCGCCCGATATCTCCCCCCTGCGCCCTCTTTGCTTACACCAATTTCCTTTCCACAGGGCCGTAGGATCCGTCTTCAACTACTTCTGGGCCAAGCGCAACCCCAAGTCATTCGACCTCTACATGTTTGCCATCTCCGCCGGTCTTCTCGCCGGAGAAGGTCTTGGCGGTGTCTTCAACGCTCTCCTTGCTGTCGCCGGTGTTGACGGTGCCAAGTTTGGAACTGCGATAGGATGCCCAGGATTCGAATTCTGTGGTTAAAATGACGATAGTAATGGTACATGACTATATGTGTAACGTCTTTTCTAGTTAGGATACATCGATGCGTTTTATTTCGTGATCAATCTTTGTTGTTTGTTTTGTATCAGTAATGTTTTTTGTTGCAAAATCTAGGTTTTTGGTGCATCTCGGGGGACTGAGGATATGAAGGTCATCACGGGTTAGATCGACGCCACCATTAACGACTTGACGACTCGACATACTTGCTCGCTAGATACTCGGGGAAGAGTTTCGTTATGGTCCAAACGATCCAAGCCAAGCCACAGGAAGTTGGTGCAAATACCTGCCCTTCGGCAGATGTCATCCGAGCCCGCCCAGGTAGCGCCACTTTTATGTTGCGTGCCGTATCCTGCGATGGAAGAAGTCGGTGGTAGACAAGTCAGACGAAGGAGAGAGCGACATTGTCAAGGACGTCAAGAGCCTCTTTACGAGCCAACTGGGCCCCGAAAGCCCGGAAGAGGATCGGACGCTGAGCCTCGCGACACGGTTCCTGTTATCCAGTGGCAATTGTGACATGGGCCATCCTCACTACTAGCCCATAATGTTCGAATACTGCGGTTATATTATGGTCGTACAAATACATACAGAATTCTTTTCTAGTCGAGATCAAATCTAGGTAAGTATTTGGTACGCTTCGGAAGACAGAAGTAGGTAGTTGATAGACCCGGGAGAGTAGTACAACATCGAGATCACAACAATCCTCGCAAGAAAAAGAGTGTCATTGATTTGAACACGGACGGTGCACGACATGGAGTCCTTTCGATTCAGGCACGCGAAGGAAAGAGTTGGCTTGGAATGTCGCCAGCCCTCGCCATTTGCTGCATCATGTCACCCAACTCCGACTTTGACATCCCCATCGCCTGCCTCATCATGAACATGGGAGCCATTTCCTCCTCTAGTTCATGTCTTCTGAGTCCAACACCAGTACCCTCCTCGTCCTGGGCGTCTGCTTCGCTATCCTCACTCCTACTTCTCAGCTTGACCTCCCATTCCACCTTGTCCTCCCTCGCCTCTAGAGTCTCGTGGTACATCCGTTTGACCTCTTCGCAGATGCCCCACACGTACCGTCTCACCCTCATTGCCTTGGTCCAGTGAACCATACCCATGTATAAGAGCCAATCGCTCTCCCCACAGCAGGTCTTATCAACCACCAATCCCTTCATCCCCTTCTTCTTCAGTATGGCCGCGTATTCCAGGTTTGTCGGAAACGCCCAGGGATAATACTCCAGAAGCAGATTCTTCGCTTGAATCTGAAAGGACGAGTCCCCGATGGCATGGTATCGAAGATACCTGCACGTGTTCATCAGGTTGACATACGCCTTGGGATTATCCAAATACTTCACAAGAATGTGGATAATGTCGAGGGGCTGACGGGTGAGAACATCGTTCCCTAGTGGTGGCTCCATCCCTTCCGTGATTCGAGAAGCCTCGATGACACGAGGAAATTTGGGAAACACGTCAGGACGCGTGAACATCCAATCTTTTTTGTCTTTGATGAAAGATTTGTAGTCGAAGACAACGTATTGCTTATCGCAGGAAGTTCGGCCCCAGTACGGGCGGAGATCTATTTTTTCACCGACGGATTCGTAGCTGACGTCTGCACGAGGTGGCGAGTCAATCAGCGCATATACAGACGGAAGAGGCGATATCAGTACGGACATTTGAACCTGCCATGGTTTGTACCTCCGGCTCCCAGAGGACCTAAGATCGCTCTAACCTGGCATAAATCAACGATCTCCTTGTAATTGGTGTTGTCTTCGCAATTGAACACGCTCTGGAAGATCTTCGCGCATCCTGTATGCATCATCCAGCACTGTATGCGTCGCGCCATAAGGCAAAAACGCGTCGAGTTCAGAGTTCGTTCAGGGCAAGGCAGATGTTTGAACCCACGCAATTCGCTGAGCCTTCCCACTCGACACCCATGACAATGAGCGAAGATTGTTCGCCTAGATATCGACAGTGAGCTGACAAGCAAAGCGGACGGAGATGGGTACGGTATTCACCTGAGAACATGTTCCCAGACCCAAAGGAATAATTGGCCAATCCTCCCATTACTTGTTTTCTAAAGTAGCCATGAGGAGGGAGCAAAACTGAAGGAAACGCGATTATAACTTACCCGATACCAGTAGCTTTGCTAAAATACGTATATGTCGACGCCGACATGAGCCCATTGGGTGGAAACTGCTCCTCGACAGGCATCATAGCACGATGGCCCGGTACAAAGGGCAAGCGGCAAACTGTGCAGGACATTTTTGATTTTCAGGGTTTTAGGATGGTGGTGGTTTTTGGGGGGGAAAAAGTCGATTATCGAAGTTGACTTCGCCTTTCTTCTTTGGTTGACTGGCTAGGCTTCCATTGTCAATCGTCACCGGTTTAGTGTCACCTGCCATAATCGTACTAAGAGGTCATTTGGATGCACCAGTCCTTGATGATGAGCGAAAGAAACCCCAGGAGAAGTCTAAAGAGTATGAAAACATCTCGATGGTGATTGCTGAGGGCCACTGGTGGCTGCCACTAAAACTTGCGGAGGAATATTGTTGTGGGAGAGATGTCGCCATCGCTCAATTCGGAAAGTGGTGAATATACCACGAGCGCCTCACTTGACCCTCTACTACCATCAGCTCTTAAAGATTCTTCCTCCCTAAAAATCCGCCATTCCTCCAGATTCCTCCCTGTCCCAACCGTATCTGGACTCTGCTCCCGTAAATGAAGCGCGAAGCCGCGTTAAAATGACGATAGAACGCTGAGAGCGGGCCACACGGATCGTCCAACAAACACCTCCTCGGCCCGCATATTACTCAGGTGGTCTGCAACCGTTGCAGTCGAGAAACTCTACTGTGTTGCTGGGCAGTCCCGGTTGTGAAAGATCGAAATCCACGGAGAACGCTTGAGGTCTCCTTCGTTTGCGTGTCTTTATGTTGATTCGTATTGTTCTTCTCCTATCGAAATTCCAGGTGCGTTCAAAATACAGAGGGCGTCTCTCTCTTGAAGTTGAACATTTCTATCTGCACAAGGCTCTCAGGCACAGAGCCGCATGATCTTCAACTCTCTTTCCTCCCATATCCCAGCGGAAAATACTCGCACAGGTTCGGATGAAGTGTGTTACTAGAGATTTTCCGAAACACCTGGCACTTGATCCAATTTCTCCTGCTGGCCTATTTAACAGCTGAGGCACCCGAGTCAGACATAAACACGCCCCGTGTGCCCTCGCCATGATACCGATTGCCAGCATCGTCGCGACAGCGCTGTGGATCGCTTCAGCTTCTGCTCAAGCAGTTCCGGAATGGGGCCAGTGTGGTGGAATAGGTTGGGGAGGATCAACCGGTAAGCGACCTCTCGCTCTCAGTTGCTTTTGGCTAAAACTTTTCAAAAGTGTGCGCTTCCGGTCTCACATGCGTCAAGCAGAACGACTACTACTCCCAGTGCATAAAATCAACCAACGCACCAGCCCCCACAACTACGCCTGTACCGACAACGACTAATCCCGGTCCTACAACCACCGCAGCTCCACCGCCAGCCTCTACTGGCTTTGTCAAGACGTCCGGTCAACGTTTCACTCTTAACGGTAGCAAGTATACCGTAGTCGGGTGGGTCTCTTGACACATGGTGTTGCTCGTTCGCCACGACTTATCCACATGCAGAGCGAACTCCTACTGGGTGGGATTAGGCGGTCTTAGCACCACCGATATGAACAAGGCTTTCGCAGACATTGCAAAGGCGGGGGGTACCACTGTCAGGTGAGTCATAGTTCGAGTTCTTGAGTTGCTCTTTGCGCTGACATTTAACATACGCCCCTTAGGACATGGTCAGAGTTTCCAGCGTCATGGTGTCTACTTTTTGGTAAAACTAATCTCGACTTTCGATCCCAGGGGGTTCAACGAAGTGACAAGTACCAACGGTTTGCCGTACTACCAAAGATGGTCCGGGTCGACCCCTACCGTCAATACAGGTGCGGACGGTCTTCAAAACTTTGGTATGATCTTTCTTCTTCCCGCTGGTCACACAGCCGACCTCAATCTTTTTACAAGACAATGTCGTCGCGGCTGCCAAAGCCAACGGAATACGTCTCATCGTCGCTTTGTGAGTTCTGCTTCGAATTGTTTGCCCGACGTAAGGGCTGATCAAGATTCAACGATACACCCAGGACTAACAACTGGGCTGACTACGGGTATGGCTCAGATGCCCAAGCCTAGTTTCTGCGCCATCTCAACATTCTCTCCCCATAGCGGCATGGACGTCTACGTCAATCAAATCGTCGGACAAGGCCAACCCCATGACCTGTTCTACACCAACGCGAACGTCATTGTGAGTCCTCTCTGAAGTTGTCATTCTAGCATTCGCTGAGAGCAATCGTCGACAGAGTGCATTCAAGAAGTACATTTCAGCCTTCGTCGGTCGCTACAAGAATGAACCTACGATTCTGGTACGCACTCAACCTGATTTTGGTTTGACTTGCAGAACTAACTGTTCTCTTACCAAACCAGGCATGGGAACTCGGTTTGTATCGTGCTCTTGGCGATGATAGAAGCTTCCTGACTCGAGAATACAGCGAATGAACCGAGGTGCAAGGGCACGACTGGGTATGTCGATGATGCCACTTTTCAGACACCTCCTTTGGAAGTTGCTGATATCGTGTATCGTGACAGAACCTCGTCCGGCACATGTACGACGCAAACGATCACGAAGTGGGCTACCGACATCTCTGCCTACATCAAGTCGATCGACTCGAACCATTTGGTGGGACTCGGCGACGAAGGGTTCTTCAACAAACCAGGAAACCCTTCCTACCCTTACCAGTGTGTTGCCACCCTTGATTCGTGATCGGTACGATGAGATTTACTCACTTCGATTGGTCGCATAAACAGAGGAGGCGAAGGTATCGATTTCGATGCTAATCTCAAGATTTCGTCGCTCGACTTTGGGACCTTCCATGTACGTTTTGCGATAGTCACGCGAGAATGTTTTTATCGACGCTCTACTTTCATCAGGCTTACCCGATCCCCTGGGGCGAATCGGCCAACCCCACGGCTTGGGGCGTACAATGGATCAATGACCATGCCGCATCTCAGAAAGCCGCCAACAAGCCCGTCATCATTGAGGAGTACGGTCTCGACTCGACCGCACAAGCGTCCGCGTATCAGTCTTGGTTGTCGACCGTCGTGAGCTCAGGGCTTACGGGTGACCTTATTTGGTACGAATACAGACTTCATGGTTCATATGAGGGTGTCATGATGACCCATCTTCTTCGATCTCTGCAGGCAAGCCGGCAGCATCCTCTCGAATGGCCAGAGGACGCACGATGATGGATACACGATCTACCCGGATGATCCGGTATACGCTATCCTGACGAGTCACAACGCTGCGATGAAGGCCAGGGCGTGAAGTTTTCACTGAGTTTGGAAGGGGTCAGGAGCTTGAAGAGGACCAAGTGATTGTAATGACCTCTTTGGTCTGCAATTGTCATAACATGTCACCTATGGTCGATCGAGAACTTGCGAAGGATCCGGAAGGACCACGACCGAGAGTGCTTGAGCAATAGCGCCTCTTGTTGAGATCGAGAAAAGAACTCTATGCCCACCCCTTAGGGTTGCGATAGGGTCCGCGAATGTGTCGGAAGGTGTCGCGCTTTGTCCATGTGGGCCCTCCATTCCCTCCATTCCGTGCCCTGGATAGCACATACAGCGTCGGGAGTAGCATTAATAACACCCGCGACGATGATCGAATTTACGTCGTTCAGCTCAATATGGCCGTCGCGGCGATGGTGAGAGTCGACGACTCGAAGGATTCACTTCCTAAATAGGTAGGTCTATCGCGCATACTAATCTTGCGCTTTAACACGATCGAAACGCATCATCGCATTGCAAACATCAACGTGTTAGTGAAGAGGTGAAAGGGGTACTTATCCGCCTCTATTCTATAGATCGTGCCTTGCTTTTGAAGTCAGCCCTTCTTCGCCAGGTTCTCCAACACGTTTGTCCCCAATACTAACTCCGCATCAGACGAAGACTCGGATGTGGTATCCCCTTGAGTCAACTCCCTTCTGAAGTCACAATCACTGACGGGAGAAACCACTCACAGCTTTTTATGTGGGTTCTCGCCGGCTCGGAAAACTTCGAACATGCCATGAAGCGGATCGCGCGGTCGAACTCAAATTGACTACAAGGTGGTCCATGATCATTATCCAAAGTAGATTGATTTGACTGTGGCAGAGGACCTATCACGATGATAATGACATGCGCACTTGCAAAAAATTGCCCTCAGCTTGGTTGCGGACGATATGTAGGGCGCAATGGATTATGGATTAAGCTAATGAGATGACAGATCAGATAGATATACTACGGCGAGAATAGGGGGCAAACAAATGAACATGAAGAAAACAGTCCTAGGATAGGCTAGGATCTGAGCCCAAGAGCTCAACGCTCAGTGCGAAGAGATCCAGCCCCCTCGTAATACATTGCCAGGACCTCGGTAGGGTTATCTATGATTTTTACGTTCGTGTCGACGAAGGTCACTGCGTGAGCGGAAGGTCCTTCCACACCGGCCAGATTTAGAAGGCATCCCCCCCTGCGTACTAAGAGATAGTCTGCAGTACACCACTCAGGTTAGTATAAAGCGACTAGCAGTAGCACTGCGACGCAGCTCACATAGGGATTTATGCCTCGCGGTAAAACCTTGAGACGTCCATCCCGGGAGCCCGTAGAGAAAGCGAGGACGACGTTGTCCACCACGACGATCCTTTGAAGTCTAAGTACCAGCTTTGGAGCCTACCTGACGGCAAACGGTGATGTAGCCGGACTGAGGAGGGGCACGCGAGCGGTCTGAACTACAGATGCCGGATCGTTCCTCACCGGCATCGGTGTTCCAACCGAGCGAGGGCTGATGACTCAGCACCTCTCTCTTTCCTCGCGACTTCCACCTGTCGCTCGCAGCCCGTCCCGTTTCCCTTCTTGTCTTTTGCCTTCAATTTTGAACCCTCCATCCCTCCCTTCATACAGTATAAGTCAAGTAATTACACTGAATAAACACATGTATACAATACTAGTAGCATATAGACACAATCATAGCCAGCACAATGGGGCTCAAGCCTTGATTAGCTACAGCGAGAGATCGCAGCCTGTAGAGGTCAGAAGGAGCAGCGGAAGGTTCCCGCTCACCCGGGCGGCGTGACCCTTCCCGCGACCCGGTCGAGCTTCGCTCGCCCCAGCCCAACCCTTAGCTCTTCTCTGTCCTCTCCAGTCAGCTTCACCGAGACGAGGTTGGATGGAGGAGCATAGAAGGAACCGTTTCTGGAATCAGCATGTATGCCTGGCCCGTCGGCCAGGCTGTCACGGCGGTGATGGTGAGAGCGGTGAGCTGGGCTCGAAGTATCCGTCTCGAATCCGCAGATTGTGGATCGTGCCTTCTAGAAATACTAACTCCATGCATCACTGGGCGATGGTACATCTTGGAAGCCAACTCCCTTTCCGAACTGGCGGGAGAACCATTGCAGTCACAGCCTTCTGCGGGTCCTTTAGTTATACCAAGTTCTGCCATATCACACTAAATACTACTGGCCTCTCAAACAGCTTTGAACGAGTATTAGGCTCGCACCGTCTAACTCAAAATGGCGTTCATCATACAACTTCGAACTTCTGATTCCGACTTCAGGGAACCCATTATCAATATGATACTGATGCTGATGCGTACTAAGCAGAATTTGGCAATAGAAATGGAAGTTACATGCAGTACATCAACACTCACGAATTAATTAGGGTGAGGCTCGGGTGATGTAACCCCAGCACGACGAAGTCCTTCGTAGCCACCATGAACCTCGGTCTCCCAAGATGGATCTTAGACCGGTTGCAAACAGAGGTGGATAGGTCGCAAATGTTATGCAACGCGCAATGGATACCGGAAACCATATATTATCCGAATAGCTGACAGAAAATATAAATATTACGACGAAAAGTGAGCCCAAGAAATAAGCATTATAGAAGTATGGTAGGACCTATGCCTATGCGCTCAGCGCGAATAGAAAGAAGGGATCGGTCACCTCGTAATAGTAGAGTGTGGGGTGACTACACTATCACCCCATCTGTTAGAACGGACAACCTGGCGGTGTTGGTATGTCGGCAGGGTTTTTT